>DWON01000651.1:0-30527 GCA_018251015.1 Phocides pigmalion okeechobee
ACAATACATGAAGAACATGTCGCTTTACGGCGGGTTATGAGGGTGGCGGTGGTGCCGCCCCGGGCGAGCTCTGACGGTTCTGCCACCTTTATAATATACTTTGCGCTAATGAAAATTGTATAAAAGTATTTTAACACTTTCCTTGCGGCACACAACACTGCTATGTATGAAACCTATGTTGTACGTATAAATCTATGAATTAAGGGTAAACAAAAGTGCTGTATTTACGACGGCGTTAGAAGACTGTGGGCGGAAACTACGTCTATTTATTCGTAGATGATACACAGATGCTAAAAAAAATCAATATTACAATTAGTTCTCAGCGCATCTTCAGTCTAGAGAAATAAGCCACAGTTCAGTGCCGCCTCCCGAAACGCGGACCCCGTTTAATATACATACACATGGACGCCGCAATCAAAGTGTTAACTGTGAAAGCGAACATTTTTCGAGAGTTCGTAAAACCAGTACAAGCAAAATTGTAACTAGTTATATAAAATCCAAGTGTACATTGAAACAAATTACTGTTAGCTTCGCTACGCAAACGGACAGACGGACAGATGTGACTATGAGCTTAATAGTTTAAGCTAGTTCTGTACTACCATTCACAAACTACTGCAGTTGTGTTGTTCATTACATCTATGTGCAGTCAAGGGTACTCTTTATAATTTTTTAATTTATTATATTTTAGAACAAATATAATTAATTGTTATTTATTAATCTTGGAATAGTAACAGACGAGCATACAGACTATATGGTGTAAAATGGTCTGTGCCGTCCATGGACACTTACGTCTAATGTAAAACAGGATTAAAGTCCTGCCTTACGAGCATAGATGCGTTGCTATTCTTAAGGATTGGAGGCTTGTTGGTAAGTGTAGCCGGCGAGCGCACTTCTTCAGCCGAAACACAAGAACTGCTTTACGGCGGGTTATGTGGGCGGCGGTAGTGCCTCCCCGGTGGAACTTAGGCTCTGCCACCTTCACAAAGTGCCGTTTGAACATTTTTAACAAAAACTCTTCAAACTTAATTATATATTCCCTACATATAACGTATTACTTAAATGTAAAATAATAAAAGAATTTAAAGAACTAATCAAATAATTCCGCTTAAGGACACTATTTAACACAAGTATGTTCACATTAGTAGATTGAAGTGTAAAAAAAAATATCATGTATATATTTTCCTACTTCATATTACAAACACTACTGAGATCTATGAAACTAATTAAAGCAAAACTGTTTTAAAAATGCCTTTAAAAATATATTTTGTACTCATTTATGAAATCGAAACTTAGTACAAAACTTAGTTTTAAAATTACGTACATAATTAGTGATTAATATGAGGTATTCACAATGTGAGTAATATTAAGCATTCACTTTAAAATCAATAATAGAGTAACCTTATGATTGCTTAACTACGTATTTCTTTAAGAACCCATGAAGAACAAGAGTGTTAAAATTGCATACCAAAATAAGATATTGTTGTATTTCCATTCTGATAAGAGAAAAACAAATTATTCAGACACGTACCTCCTTTCCTACTTCATGTTACAATAATACTGCCTGTACGAAAATTATTTAATAACACTAAAATGTTTTAAAATTACGTGCGAAAACTTTGCTATGTTCACTGCGTTCACATTGAACCCGATAAGAGTGAACAAGTTATTCGATCACGTCTATCTGACTACTGATTCGCACGACGTCGCAATAAAAATCAATTTGCCAATGTACATACAATCCCAACATATCCCTAACGAGATATTTTCAAAGAGATTTTGTACAGCATTTTATTTTAGCGATTAAATCTGCGTCCATTCCATGTTATATTTCAGTTCACGATCGGTTTGCTTTAACAAATATATACAAAAAGTAAATCTATTCCAGTGCAGTTTTTAGAATGAATTGGATAAAAATTCATATAAAATGTTTAGTGCTTTTACACAAATCCATGTTTATTTATTCTGTTACTTGTGTAAAAAATATTAAATTGATGCCGTATTATGATTAGACTATAATGTCATTATGAATACATTGTTATGAAGCTATCATTTTTGACTTCATGAGTGACTTCAAATAGGACTTTTGCTACATTGTATGAGGTTGTATGTAGATGTCTGACACAAAAAAGAATGTTAACTGGAGACTCTTGAGGACTACGATGGTCGCCTCCAATAACCACAACTCCCCAACTGAAACACAATACATAAAGAACATATTGCTTTACAGCGGGTTATGAGGGTGGCGGTGGTGCCGCCCTGGGCGAACTCTAACGGCTCTACCACCTTTACTTAAACATAAAAATTATTACTCAATTCAAGATTCGAACTCCAAAACCAATTGTCAAAGCTGCGATGGGTCCTCTAATACTACCACTGGCGTAATATGTTCCTCAACATTTACTTGAAAATGTTTAGAAATATTACATATACATACGTTTATAGACGAGTTTAAAAGAAATCCACACAATAATGCCCGGATATATTGACAATCGCTATCCATTTTGCCATTAATCGTTCACAATTTCTCTGCCATATAACAGCGGGAACAATGCCATTGTTTGCGATCTAAGCAGCTCAGTGTAAAGCGGGAGCGTGTGTACACTGCTTTATAATGTTCACGTCATATTACTGGTAACTGGAAGTGTCCGTTAAGAACGAACGAAATAAAAAAAACTATTTTTTTCACACAAATTATTGAAAAGAAAACTCTGTATAAATGATTTAATCTTACAGATATTACGAAATATCGTTTCTGTAAAAATAAGTTGTATGAAAAGAGTTTCAATACTATTTAATGAATGGTCAAAAATATTTTATTACATAATTAATACATGAAATACTACATTAATTGTAATATTTTTAACTATTCATTAAATTAATCAAGTAAAATTTTGTTAGCTTATAATACCAAAGTCATATGTGTAATAATCTGTGGTCAATCAGTCGCACAGATAAACTATACACAATTAATTCCAATACAATACAATTAACTATTTGTATTTTTTTATGTGAGAACAGTAGCAAACGAGTATGCAAATCACCTGATGGTAATTAGTCGCAGCCCATAGACATCCACGTCAACCACAAACATGACTGTAATCCCATCTCAGCTCAAACGTAAATGTGTTGCTACTCCTTAGGACTAAGATGGTCGCCTCACTACAAAGTGTATCCGGCAACCGTACCTACTCATCGAAACACAAGTAATGCTTTACGGTGGATTATGAGGGCGGCGGTGCTACCCCTGGTCGAATTATCCTCCCACCTTGTAAAGTTACTAGTACTTTCTGCGTTTTTACGAAACATTTTGGTCTCATCCAGTCACGATATCCCGATTTCAATGCTGTCCATGTCTTCGGTGTCCGCCCCATTATTGATGACACGCAATAATTCATCGTTTGTGTCCAGTCTCGCTCCAAACGATGCACCTACTCTTGTGTTGTGTTTGGACACGTCGTGACCTTTCTCGTATGCTGATAGCGTTTACCTTATTAATAGATAGCGTTTCATCTTGATCATTATCATCCCATTAATATGGAGCCGCTAATACAGAGCGAGCGTTATTAACATTCAAGCAAGAACAATACGTATAGCTGGGAGAACTATAGTTCGACCGAAGAGGTACTACCACTGCACTCATAATCCGCCGTAAGGCATTACTTGTGTTTCCGTTGGCGAGATGCGGTTGCCGGCTATACTTTGAAGCGAGCAACCATCTTAGTCCTCAAGAGTAGCAAGATATCCACGTTCGAGCTCAAATGGGGTTTTAGTCGTGTTTTTTCTTATACGTGTATGTCTACGGCTGCGACTACTTAATATCAGGTGGTTTGCATACTTGTTTGCTACTCTTCTCGCATAAAAAAGAGCATGCAATACTTAACATAAATTAAGACGAACTATTGCTAGTTGCAACTTCTTTTATCTCTACCATATATTTTGTGCACGAGTCTTACAAGAGTCACAGTCCACGTAAGACAAATAACTTTAAACTTTGAAACGTTTTTGGAAAACTCTTAAACATGTGGATTTCCTTAAGACGTTTAACCTTACCGTTATAGCGAATAAATTTGTATGTAAAAAACGAATATTTTCGAAAAATCAGAAGAAGTAGAATAAAATTACAATTTACAAAAATAAGGTTCAATATAAAAGTTTTTCTTAAAGACATTGTAATACAAAGTTCTGCAATTCCAAGATCTAAATAGCCCGTAACCTAATTTTGTTGAGCGTTTTCAAGTTTTCAAGAAGCACTATTTTAATTTTTAGAGAATTTTTCATGTCATAGTTTAAAATTTAAGATTCAGACTTATTTTTAAGATTTTAGTAACGCTTGGCTATTAAAATTTTGTGAGAGTGTTTCTTGTCATAATTTAATAGTAAAATGGGAGGATACCATGAGAAAATAAATATTTTAAGTCCTATCCAATTTTAACTGAACATGAATTGATAACCTATATACAAATGAGGAATAAGATGTTCGCCACGCTTATGAGTATAGCGAACAACCGCACCTCTCCAACCAAAAAATATGTACGGCGGATTAAGAAGGCGGTGGCGGTACTACCACATTCGAACTGTAATTTTACTAGTTTTAATTGCCAAAACCTAAGAAAAATAGTACATGACCTGAATTTCGGCATTTTATACTCGGGTTCAGATCCCACACCTTTGATTTTTCAAAATGAAAAAGACGATATACACTAACCGAGTACTATTGCTTTAGGGATAGACGAAAACATACTCAGAACCCACTTGCCTGAGAGTCCTACATAAGATCCCGATTAGTGTAATTTACACTTGACTAACGTCGCTAACTTGTAACATAATTCAAGACATAATTATGCATAACATGCTTCTAAACTCACCAAAACTTATCCTCCGCACTCTAACTGAATGATCTATTTAAATCATTTTGTGGTTATAAATATTGAATAACAGTTTCAACGAAATTACTTAACTTATACGCTATCTCAACAAAGAAATCCTTCACATTTCATGATTCGACACGTTCTTGCTTACTTTCAAATATTAGTATTTTCTTAAAGGAATACTATAAAGTAAGTATCAAGAATTGAGATAGGACTATCACGGATATCTTAAACTTACCAAGCTATACGCTAACTAGAAGTCAGAACACTTCAAACTTTTCTATGACATTCGTTAGACATAACACAGCTATATACTTATCAGAAAATGGGGCGAGAAAAACTTACAGATGTACTTAAAAGTTACCTAGTTGGCCGTAGATTTCTTATGCCGCAGGCTATAGATCTTTTTAACGTCTCTCTTGGGAAGTCATTTGAAATTCTGAAACCCTAAATTATGGTGAAAACTATCCTTGATGTTATATTAAAAACGTTAAAAATAATTAATTTCGTCTCGGCGGAACGGTGTCGAGGGCTGGAGCTGGGGCGGAAGCTGCAGAAGAAGCTAGCGGCGTAAATATGTCTCACTAAGTAGTAATTGCGTATTTGTTCCGCTTGGCTTTGAAACCTTTGGCCCGTGGGGTCCGCGTGCCAAAAAATTTTTCAAACAAATAGTACCACGTTTGATCGACGCTGTCGGTGACAAGAGGGCTGGCTCATATCGCGCGCAGAAAATTGCGATTGCTATCCAGCGCGCGAATGCAGCTAGTGTTCTTGGAACCATGCCGCATGGGCACGAACTCCCTTTAGATTATTTAGGTTAGGTTTTTATTTTAATTAGGGTTAAAAATACATCTCACTTTCTGTTTTATTTAATTGAGCGTCTACATATTTCATGACCTCTTACAATGGATTCGATAAACATAAGCGTTTTTGTTGTAAGCCAGAAGTAAGTGCGCGGTAGAATCCTTTGTAATGCAAAATTGGGAGCAAGGAAATACTTACACGGAAATGATAATTTGAAACCTTGTAGATATTTTTAACTATATTTGTTTTTAATTAAATCCAACAAATTTATTTATCCAAATAATTTTATGATATTATTAGTTGTGCTCTGCGACTAAATGTTACTTCAAAATTCGGACGATGATAGTATCTATGTCAAATCCCTTGAATTTTATTCAGTAATCTTAGTTTGATGAAAAATAACATAAATTCTATTTTTATTTATTCCCAGATCCATAATCATTTTTTGCAAGTATTTGCGATATACCGCGTGTATACAACTTCTGTTGTATCATCTCAGGGGCAGTAATCTGGGTGTACTATTTTACTTTTAGAATTATTGTCAATACAATTATGTTTAAAAATTTTGAATATATTTTTCATGCTTTTTAAAATATACTAACACTATTCATATCCAGTTACGTTAGTTAAAATGGGTTTTCATCAAATTTTGTGTACAAACACGACCTATAGAGTCTATGTTATTCGTTAAATGAAATTCAAATATCACATAATCTGGACAAATTGTAATGTGGTCTTTGCTTTATAATACTAGATGCATTGAATTCAAAAGCTGAATCGTATATCAAACCCTTCTAAGATCTTTACCATTCACGTAAGCTCCATTTGGATTTTCACATTGAAATTTCTTATAAAATTCATATTTCACGAATGTTCCAGTCAATAGAATTTAAAATTCTGAGCGTAATGTATGTTGACAGCATGAGTGATGGGGCGAGAAGCGAACATCATTGCAGCGCATGATTCGTCATACTCGCTCACTTAGCTAACGTTTGAAAGCTTTTTGCTTTTAAGTTTCATACCTAGAATTATCCACTCATCCATCAGACTTTTAAGTTCCTCTGCTGGACATATACCTCCCTTCCCATACTTGTGCCTTCTCAACACCAACTGTTTCTCGACGATTTCGTTACATCATCATCAGGAATACATCCTTCTTTAACATAAAAGAAGGATGTCTTCCTTATCTACATGTACGAAGTATAATTTAATTTCATTTTTTGAAAGTCCAAAATGCCATGCTATTTATTTGAAAACACAAACAATTGCATCAATTGTAACATTTAAAAAACAAGTTCATTTGTTTTTTGTAATCGATAAACTACAAAACTACGGAACCTATATTTTTATTTTGGAAAAGTAGCAAACGAGCGTGCAGGTCATGTAGCATTAAGTGGTCTCTGCAGCCCGTGGATACATCCATCCTCAAACAGGAACAAGCTTCTGACTGATGTAGATTGATGCGTTGTTACTTGCTTGCGACCCCACCACACTTCTACACCTGGTAAGCTTAATAAACCTTAACGCATCAGACAAGAAAACAAAGAATATTATAATTTCACTCTTTTATAACTATTACATGTTTAGATAGTATGTACTACAGGATTTTAGTGTATATTCATTGTTCACCGTCTACTTATATTATCCCACAACTGAAACCATGCCGCAAGGTCATGAATCCTTTTAGATTGTTTAAGTAAGGCTTTTATTATAATTAGTTTTAAGATTTGCAATATTGTTATTAAAAAGTTAAAAATAATACTATCGACTTTTTTGTTTGTTTATAAAGTAAAAAGTAAAGTCAAGAGTAAATTTGAAATAGTTCACCGAATAATGCTTTTAGATTCGGTCATCTATCATTTTCAATTGACCACTATGTGTTCTCATGATTTGTTAAAGCGAAGATTCTATAATTTATTACAGCTATAAAACTCTTCAGCATTTTCATACTTTTCTTTAAAATAATCCTCTTAAAGAATTCTGTTCAAATTTAAGATTTGTGAATTATAAATGGGAGCTATTATGTATGCTTCAAACGCTGGCTTATGAATTCTGGAGGTTATTGTTGGATTCCCAGACAAATTCCTCTCGTTTTTTGAAGAACTTATTACGTACGCAATAAAAATAACTATCACTTGCTTTAATAGCGAAGGGAAACATTGTAATGAGATCGTATGATTTCGTAGCCTGAAGGTTTCCACAGAATTTTGAAGTTGTGTGAAATCTACTAAAACGCATTTATTAACTTAGTGGATATGCCCTCAATGGAACCTTTCATGTTTTTTTAAAAGTGTAACAAACTACATTAAAGTCGCCTGATATTATCGTTGCAGCCTGTAGACATTCAAAACCAAAATCGAACAGTTAACAATTAACCTCTTACTTGAAGTCGCACATACGAGTGGATGCGTTGCTATTCTATCACTTGTATATATGACTATCACACTTCGCCAACCGTGATACAAGATTGCTTCACATCTAAATTCGAAAACTGAGATCATACCTTACCAGTAGAACAGTTCTACGACATACCTCTTCTGTGAGTTCCGTAACCCGCTGCAACAGCAATGATGTCAATTTTAAAATATCAAATTCGCAAAATTCATATCCACCTACAATACTGAGATATATTTGCCCATGTAAATATGCGTCATTCATATATTTGAAGTACTAATTGTTTTTTTTATCGATAGCAAATTCTTTAATAAAATTTAATTCCAAAAATACATTTTATGCATACAATCGCAAGGCTACCTTTTAAAAGGACAAGTGCTTAGTGGTCCAGCAATTTAAATTTATTTGGTGCTCAACTCGTTAAGTCAAGGGCGTGCTCAGTGAGCCCATTAACTTTATGTATGGGCGCTAGCTATCGCCTTTTTGTTGCATTCTTCATTTACACTCACTCGCTCTCATTATTAATTTTAAATGGCTTGGATTACACGATTCTTTATTGCTACAAGAAAGCGACAGGTTGGACTATAAATTATGTATTATTAATTAACCGAGTACGATGATAATAGTCAACTTGTCTTGTAATGGAGGTTCTGTCTTTAACAATTTTCAGTTCAACAATGAAATACAAAATATGTTATTCTAAGTTCGAAGCTTGTTTGTGATTTTGTGTATCTATTATGACATTATAACGCCCAGACGAGTGGAGCGATGAGAAAGCAGGTTTTCTTTTTTTTTTAACGATGTATTTTACTCTGATTGAAAATCTGTTTACTTCATATTTACTAACAAACAATTAAAATGTGCATTTCGTTTAGGTTTTTAAGTTCATATTTCTTTCATTTTATTGTATAATAGGTACTCATGATTAACGATTTTTAATTGCGATATTTCGAACTATTTAATGGCTCGTGGTCACGGCGATACTGCGGTGGCGGGGGTAACTTTTAACAAGTGCTAGTAATAGATTAATCTCTATCTACCCTACGTCTAGGTCGTTTTTCCTTTTTTGCGTTCCGTATCACGACACGCAACACTAACTGCATGAACACACACTAAAGTTACAACTATTTGTAATTTACATAAACATTACATTTTTTTATATGAGAAGAGTAGCAAACGCGCACGCAACCACCAGTTGTTAAGTATAGATATAGATATCCACGTACAACCACAAACATGATCGAAATCCTGTCTGAACTCGAACGTAGATACGTTGGTACTCCTAAGGACTAAGATGGTCGCCTCCCTTCAAAGTGTAGCCGGCAACCGCAACTCTCCAACCGAGACACAAATAATGCTGTTCGGCGAATTATGAGGGCAGTGATGGTACCTCACTGGTCGACCTGTAGTTCTCCCACCTTAAAATTCTTTTCACCTTTAAATTCACATTTTTCTTTATTATTGTTTAAAAAATATATATATCGGGTTTTTCTTTGTTATATTTTCCGCTCATCGGTATTACTGTATAGATAGATGTACTCGCCGCTACAGTGACAGTACTCGTTGGTGAGTCCAGCCACGTGCTTGCCTCTCGTTCCTGCTTACACTTGGAAATCTCATTACGTTTCTTGTCTGCATTCCGCCCCAAAAGAACGTTCTACAATTTGTTCTAAATACATCAAACGTATTGATTAGATTAGTAAGTCTCATATTATGTATCTGTTATGTAAAATAAATTACAGTTAAAAAAACACACACACACACACACACAAAATACACTTTAATAACAAATAAGTTTAAAGTTTTTATAGTAATTAAATGACGTGTAATAAGTTTCAAATTTCAAATCAAAATAAAATTATTAACAAAACTATTAGTACTGCAAAAAAGTACAAACAGTGGAAGCGATGGTAACACGTCTAGTTATTCAAAATAGATAACTTATCTTTAAATGTATAATATACACACCATGTTAAAAGTCAAATTTCACCCATTCCTGCGATTGACTTAAAATTTTAGTACGTCATTACACAAGTAACAATGCAAAAATGTGGTACCGTGAAACATGTCTGATGATGAAACTGATGATTTTTGTCAATTAAAAATAAACTTAAGTAATAAACTAAAGTTGACGCTAAAAATTGTACCAATTGAAGTCAGGTCTCAGTCAGTTAAACTTTGTACATTAGCTGTGATTTTTACTTTTTATAAAACTTGTAACGTGAACATCAACTGTTAAATAAAATTAAATTAAAAGTGGTTTTCATTATTTTTTATCATTTTCATTGTTTTTATTAATGTTTTGATGTTTATGCTAACAAAAACAAATTGTGATGCAGTGCAGTTTGCGAGGGATTGATTGCCTCTATCCGATATAGCAACTCTATCACAAACATATGTAAATTTTCAAGCCTTTGGACTCGACGGATGCGCTCAATTCGCTAGTGGAATGGAATCGGAATTGAAAAAAGTGCTCGAAGTCGAGTTCTGCATACACATAAATGAGACGGCATTAGAAACCATAACTTAAATGTACAACCACCCTTCTACTGATTTTGATGAAGCCTAACAGTCATGAGTTTTCCTAATTTTATCGCCAATTCTCATAAACGGATTTTACAAGTTATAAATGCATCGTTAGATTTCTATTGATGCAACAAATGACAAACCATAATTTTGAAATTAAAAAAATAAAATGGTGGATATTAACTGCGATGCTGTATGATTCGACTTTTTCTTACTGTGACTTCACGCATTTTGGGCAAATTAAGTTTGTAATATAATATTTTTTTTATGAAATTGAAAAATAGTTGTTTATTCTTTCAGTAAGTAATTTACTGTTATTTGTTCTACGAAAACTGAACAGACTATGGTAAATACGATGATTCTGATAAATGATAATGGTTTTGCAACACAAAGACACACAAAAAGAAAGCAAACATTCCCGATAATTCATAACTTTCAAAGACATTGAGATTTCATTTACAATTTGGGAGCAATAAAAACTCAAGTGTTCAGATTATATTCCATAGCAAAACTTTTATATTATGTTTACGAAGGAACAAGTTTTGGAAACTTTGAAATACAATAAAGGTAGGGGTATATTGAATTCGTTATAAGACTCTGTTTCGGCAACCTCTTTTGCATACCTGGCAAGATTGTACAAAACGGCCCAATAAAACTTTTGTTATTCAATTATGTGTACTATTCTTGATTTGATCTGAAAATTAATCTTCCAAAAATTTGACATATTTGGCAAAATGGATGTCGAAATATCGTCAATTAAGAATCGAAAATCGTTAATCGTGAATACCCGTTTACAATACATTAGACGTATTGTAGAACCAGAGTGAGATTGGCAACGGTACCTAAAACGACATTGGTTTCTTGATTATATCTTGCAATCACATGTAAACCATTTTCAGTAACCTTAAAGAAAATCTAAATCTAAAAAATATATTCAAACCACATTATATATATATGTCGGAGAGGTCAATAGTACGGGAGTCGCATTGATAAACAAGCCGCAAGCATTATCGGGGCAAAATGGCGCTACGACAGAGTCTAGGTGGTGCTGTGCGCGGCGGAGTCGCTTACTGAACGGCAAGCCGCTCACCGCTGTGCGAACAACACGTCTAGGAACTGTCTTACGTCTCGTTGTTATAATAGTTCTCTAAAATGGTGATTTGTGAATAATGGTGGTTGCCGGATACACATTATTGGAGGCTACCATCTTAGTCCTCAAGAGTAGGAACGCATCCGCGTCTATCCTTAAATAGAACTTCTGTTGTATTTGAGATTGGACGTGGTTGTCCATGGGCTGCAGTGACCACTTAACATCTCATGGAGGAACTCATTTATTATTGCAGATTACACCTCAGTAACTGGAGCAAGAAAACAGATATTATATAGAAGTCATTTAGAATTTGTTACTTATTTCTTGCTGTTTATTTAAAAAGGTGTTAATCATAGAAAGTTATTTCTCCAGCAAATGGTATTAAATTTAGCAAAATAATTTAAATGAAGAAGTACTTCGCGAATATTCTTGTTCTCATTGTTGTCGCTTGTCTGAGACAATCAACATGGAGTCGGAGCCAACCAGCATCAGATCTAAACCTATCAGAGAACACTCGAGAGACTTCAACTTCAACTTCAACACTAACGCTGAGGCTGCTGGTCATGCCGACGTTGACGTTGATGCTGACGCTGACGCTGACGCTGACGCTGACCGTGAAGGTGACTCTGACGATGGCGCTGACATTGTGTTACAAATACATTTCTGCAAGTATTCAGCTATTTATCAAAATATATTAATCCGAATCCGAATACCAATAACTTATTCATTAAATAGAATAATACCATATATGAACAATAACCCTCAGTATCATATCTACGGATTCAATGCATTTGCAATTTTCAATTACTTACGAATTTATTGAAACATAATGAATACTCAACATCAATAATACTAGTATTACAGAATTTACGAGGAAATGTTATTAATATCTCCTGTTCGTTGGTGGCCGCGATTCACGTGTACGTACCTAGATTTAAAATTAATGGATGTGGCATCTGCACCTACCAGAGTAGCATATTTTTCCATGTAGAAAAACAGATTAAAATATATGTGTCAGCGACTGTGTGACTGGAGTCTGCTTCTTAAGTACGATCGTCTTTGAATATGTAGGTATATTCAATAAACAGACGGGGTATATACACGCATCCCTTATAATACTAAAGGCATGATAATATTTAAAACAGACATTAATCATTAATTAATAATGTTAGATAAAAATAATAACTTCAAATTTTAAATTCGTCAATTTGACCATTGATGTTTTCCTACCCTGATACTGGTATCTTCTTATATATAGAAATTAATGTTTGTCTGTATGTCCTTTATAGACTCATAAACTATGCATTTGATCATGCGATGATCTTTAGCAAAATGAGCCCACGAAGGCTTCTGATTTGGTACGACCAATTTTCGTCAGAAAAAAAGTCAATAAAATCAATAGAATTTTTGTGTAATGTCTTTCCGTCAAATTTATTTTAATTGGTTGCGTAGCAACGCGTGCAGAGTACAGCTAGTACTATATATAATATATTATAGAGATCTTGCAGGAAGAGGCGACGTCTCCCTTTTTTGTAATAATTTACGATTTTTGACGATTTTATTCCCCGTAAAATTTTCACACACACAATATATGAAAATCAACTTTGTAGTTGCAAACTCCAAAAAAATAAATGTGCATAAAAATAAAAACTACATTTACACCTACAAAACAAAAATTTGCTACATTTACAACTACAAAACTATACTGATTAAAAGAAACACGCCGCTATACCTAACTGGAAAACATTCATTACTTAACTAGATTTATTATACACTAATAAAACTATGTATGCACACACAAAACGATGAGACAGATTTCGTCTCAAGAACATATCTATTAATTTGAATCTATGGATTTGTAATTAATTTGAACGCCCGAGCGCAATATTGCTGGTCGCTTTGAAATAAACAAATGGCGACACGCATATGTGCTCTTAAGATGAGCCAACGAATGGGACGATCAAACAAACTTAATTTAACTATATTTAATTTAAGAAGATGGCTACGGATTTAAGAGATCAATGCACTATCAAAACCCCTGATACTTCTGAAATTTAAAAAATTGGTTTTACATATAGCGTAGATGAGCACAAAAACCGGAATTCAATAAATTCCGTTAATAGGGAGGTGAAATCAAAGATGAAATTTTTGGCGATTTCTTGGTTCCTCTCATAGTATTTCGTATGGATGTTTTGTCTTGTGGTAAAAATACAGTTGATATATGCGAATATTTTCTTATATCTATGTATATCTACGCGTGTAAAGCTGCGAGAATAAGTTAGTACCGTAATAAAACTGGCCTACCTGTATTGAATATTCCAAGCTGTCACACAATACCTACAAAGGAATACGAAATTTTCTTAAAAAGCTTTAAACGAAGGATAATAACGAACGAAATTAATACTAGCGGCATTCTCTAAAAATCTACTAAAAAGTGGAATATTTGGAAAATGTAAATCAAAGTTTCTCATGTGCATACTTTTTAAACTGAATAAAAAAAATGTTGCTTTTTCTGTAAAATTCATAGTATTTATATTTTATATTATTCTTGATATTTTTGTAACCTATTAATTAGGCCAAATGAAATTTTAAATCAAACCTAAAATCTTCAAATTTCGAAATGTATTGGAAAGCAATAGTAATTTTGTATTATATGTGTATATCCATTTCGTTGTCTAAACCAAAGATAGGAACGTGCCAATAACTGTTTGAGTCGCCGGCAGCGCCTCTTGTAACAATATCCGCACTACCGCCAGATAAACAAAGAAAAACAACTTTCTTCATCTTGTTGTTCACTTGACTCTTACATTTTGTTCTCTAAATAAAAGATAGACATGTTGCAAGAACTGTTTCAGCCGGCAGGCTCTCGTGACAATATCCGCACCACCGCCGGACAGAATAACAGAAAATAAAAGATTAATCAACTTTATACATAATATCAACATCAAAGTTTAATATGGCCTTCCATGCCGAATTAAGAATTTTAAAATGTTCCATTTATTAATAGAGTCGCGCTCAACATTTTAGTATTTTTAATATTTCCTGACATTCACTGGTTTATCAGCTGTTATCCAACAATAATAATCGGAACAAACAGTGTAACATGACCTCTGAAGCACGACAGAAAGTATGAAATCCTTACAACAAGCAAACGATTCCGACGTTGGTTAACTTTGTCATCGAATTACAATATAGATACGAGTTTTACATATAAAATACAGTATATTTAAAAATAATCCGCAGAATATTTTGATGTAACAAGAGCTGCAAAGAGATATGATATTGAATACTCGCTGCAGCTAACGGATAATAAGCATGATAAATAATAAAAAAATAAGTATGATCAATAAAGAATTTGAATTTGAATTTGATATACACAAACAATGTCAAACAGATCTGAAGTCCCACCAGCCACTATTAGTCTGTCAGTTACAAGTAGGCTTAAGAATTCCTGAGGACCAACAGGGGGAAATACAAGAATTTCTTCAAAGCGGAAAAGTCCCTGGTATTAATTTTTCGTCAATCAAACTGTAGATCTACCAAGTGTTGACTTAACTGGTTTTTAAGTAATATTAAGGCTGAAAGGTACTATAGTTCGACTGGGGAGGTACCACTGTCGGCCTCATAATCCGCCGTGTTTTGGTTGGAGAGGTGCGGATGCCGGCTGCACTTTGAAGGGAGGCGACGATCTTACTCCTCAGTAATAGAAACGTATCTACGTTCGAGCTCAAATAGGATTTTAGTCGTGTTTGTGGTTGTACGAGGATGTCTATGGGCTGCGATTGCTTAATATCAGGTGGTTTCCATGCTTGTCTGCTACTCTTCTCAAATAAAAAAAGAAAAATACAACGTCAAACAGAACCTAAGTCCCACTAGCCACTAATACGCGGCCTGTTCGAGTAGGTTTTTTTATTATTATGAAAGAGTAAGAAACGAGCATGCAGGCGGATGCGTTCCTACTCTTGAGGACTAACATGGTCGCCTCAAATAATGTGCATCCGGCAACCACACCTCCCCAATGACATACATGAAGAACATGTTGCTTTACGGCGGGTCATGAGGGTGGCGGTGGCGCCGCCCCGGGCGAGCTCTAACGGCTCTACCACCTTTACAATTTGGTTTGGTTGGTTTGAGGATTCCTGAGGATCAAGACAGTGGCTTCAATAAAAATACAAGAATTCTTTCGAATTAAAAAAAAATATCAAGTGGATAATGTCTCCGGCATTAGTTCCTCGCCGATCAAACTGTAGATCTTCCATCTTTCAAACTATTGGTTGCATGATTACAATTACCAAATTAAAATGGTTTTCTAATTGTCATTGTTATAAATTATATTAAATTATTATAACAATCATAATAGTTAATTTCAATAGCTCATAAGATAAATTGACTTAGGCTTACCACAGACGGGTAGCTTTAGACCCGCGTCGCTGCCACAATTATGTGGCTGCAGACGTGAATTAATACTAGCAATTTGTAACGGAATTCCCGTGGACAACTAGCAATCCAAACTAGGCTCGCTTGCTCTAATTGTGCCTTGATAGTTGAAACAGACAAAGTAAACATACACAAGTACATACATTATTTATATATGACCTATACTTTCTGACAATATGTCAGTCTCATTGAGATAATGGACAGGGCACATTGCTCGTAGGACGAACAAACGATAGGGCAAAAAGGTTCTCGAGTGGCGACCACGTCTAGGCAAAAGGAGTACAGGTACATCCTCCAACCAGGCGGACTGACGAACTGGTAAGGATAGCGGGTAACCGCTTCATGTAGAGGGCACAGAACCATCAGGGTGGCCTCATCTAGGGAAGGCCTATGTCCTGGCCTGATGAATGGTCTGATAGGCCTGAAGTGACACACTTGTCCGAAGCAAGTAATAAATAGTTTTCTCTTTCGCATCTGTATGAAAATTATGTTAGCTTTTACTGATCATGTTTTTATATGGAAAGATCTGTAAATAAGCGTGCAGGACACAAAATGCTAGAAAACTAAGAAAGTTCATATCATTAAACAATACTTAATATTGTACACATTCTACAAATGTACACTCCTTAAATTAACAAAATATGTAAATTCTAAATCAAACATACAATTTTAAAATTTCGAAATAGCTCTCTCTTTCCTTCTCTCTCTCTCTCTTACATTGTGAAGGTCAATATTCAATCAAGTCAACTGTTTGATTATTTTTTAACACAAATATAATTACAAAATATTATTTTGAGGAATTATATTTGTATATGAAAATACACATACATACCCACATATATACACAACATTTCACTTACTTCGTTAAGCAGAATGTTAGGTACATTAATTATGTTATTTTATCCTTTAAGTCTGTTTCAAATATTTGTGTCAAAAATATTTCAAATTATTGTCTTAAAAAAATTATTTTAGCAACTAAAGATGTAAGCGAATAAAAGCAACACCTAAAATTTCCTCCGACAGTAAGTGATTAAATATTAACGCTCACAAAAGGCGTAAAACTCGCCGAGAAATAAAATTACTCGCGTATTTTAAAAACAAATTCAATTCCAACAATCGCCGAAGTGAAAAGAAATTATGAGGCCAAAATTTTTAATCCAATCAATATTTAATCCAATCTCATTTTCTTTCAGATTAGTGAAGTTGGATAAGTAAAATCACTGCTGGGTAGAGTTTAATTTGGATTATAAGTTTACAGAAACGCATTTCCTACTGATAAGATTCCGGTCTCTTAGCGGGGCTCGGAATTCGAATCCCAGTCAAGCACATGATTTTTTCAATGGCATATGGGTATAATAAAGATGAAAATCATTCCTGACACTTTTAACATAAATTGGACGACTAACATACATATATAAGAAAAATAGTAATATAAAAGAAGATTTTGTACAATGTATAAGGTTGGAAATTAAAAATCTATATACCTACTTATTCAAATCAATACACAAACGTTAGCTCTGAAACTATAACACCACTGCTATTACCGCGAAATTTAAAAACTACGTAAATCATTACGTTACAACAATTTAGTACGATTCCATAATATAATATTGGTGATAGATGACCTAAATATTTCGTTGATAGAGAAGAACCCTGCTCTCCTTACGCAAGATACTAAAAATAATATATTTCGAGTCCTCATTTGAATTATCCGCACGTAATTTACATGATGCGTATAAGAAAAATTATCACTTCCCAAGACTTAGCCCAAATTATTGCCTAAAAATCTTCACAAATAATTGCATAAATAACCTTAGTAAAAGTTATTTGGTGATGATTGTTACCTAAATAGGTCCACTAAAATTATTGTGGTAATTAATAATGTAAATAATCCTAGTAAGAAAGACTCTGTAATCAACAAGCCTACTAAAAATTGATAACTAAATAAGCCTATTACAATGATTGCCTCAATAAGCGTTCCAAATATTGTTGCCTAAATATAAGGCTACCAAAAATGATTGATAAAATAAGACGCTATCGTAAAAAGTCAAGTCCTGAATATGAGACATAATCAAAGAGTTATGATGCTATAAATCTCCTATCTTCACTTTTCGGCATCCAGCTTGGCAATATTCAGGTAAGTTTTCTATTGACTTATGAAGTTCAATAATCAGATCATGAGTGGATAGACTTTATCAACTTTTACGAGCTTCTAACCTACCCCTTGATACGAAATACTCGTATTTTACCTCTGATTTTTCTGAATCTACTACATTTACCGTGAGATACTTGTAGTATGAAAACTGCGTGCATTAAATAAAATAGCATACATTGCTAGTGTCGGTTATTTCAGTACCAATATTGTTCATACTTCATTCATTTTTTTATTAAAGAAAATAGCAAACGAGTATGCAGTCCACATGACGCTGAATCATAACTGTAGCTCACGGACATCTGTAACAAACTCCATAAAGACGAAGAGTCCCGCTTGGAGTCGATCACAAATGCATTGCTACTCCTAAGAACTAAAGTGGATAAGATAATGTGATCCACAGATTACTGCAATTATTGTGAAGATATTAGTATCAGTTAATAACAATAAGGAAACATGTAAACTTCGACAAAATGTAGTTTCTGATAAAAATTATGCACTACTCAATCATTTTTGTAAACGAACATGCTTGTTTGGATGTTAAGTATTCGTTGTAAACCTGATTCATTACAATAATGAACGACAGACATTTTTTAAAATGTTACATTTAAAAACGCTACTAATAATAATTCACATTTTTTTTACTGTCAAGCAAATATTGAGAAGCCTAAAGAAGTGGAGTCGTAAAATAATGAATCTGAGAAAAATAATCAAAGTGTTATTGAGTCGTGAAACGTTATAGGTTTTTTTCTCATAAATCCTTAGCGAGAAGTGCGAGAACATTCGAGGAAATGCCTACTCTATCGCCTTGTGGTAAACTTTAATAACCAGATCGTGTATAACAAAGCATTTTACGAGCTCTAAGCACGTTTACTTGACATTTGTGTACAACATTAATAGGCTGTGAAGGAATATATTTCTAACTAGTATTAACCTGTAAATCTATATGAGTAATACAAACTTAGGCACCTGCTATAAACTATATAATAATAACATATGAGTATGAAAAACATTTGTTATACAAGAGGTTACGTCAATTATGTATAATTATATTATTTTTAATAAAACGTAACCTGTTACGATTATTGTAGGACAGAATTGCAAGTCCTCTGCGTAAAAATTTTAAGATACTTTCATTTAGTATTATGTTTAAAAAAAACAAACAACAAAATACGAAAATAGAGTAAATAACGTTTTCAAAGTATTAAAAATTCCAGGTTATCCCCTTCTTTTACTTCCAGACTATCAAACAAGATCATGTGTGGTAATCTAGACTTTAAAACAGGGGGATTACAAAGTTTACCAACAAAAAACTAAATAATGAAAAAATGAGTCACGTCAAATTAACTCCATTTTGAAAACGTTCTACGTATTGCTCGACCTCTCTGATGGACACGTAAAAGCCTTTTGAGCCAAAGTGCTTTTCAAAGAGCAAACGAACATATTGGCATGTTCAGTTCGAGTCAATAATTACCATAGAGCGACGTTTTAACGAATAAAAAATACCATTTTTCTACCTATATCATGAATCAGAAAAATACGAACACAAAATAATCGCCAGCATTTGTCCATCTCATTCATCAGGCCATCTGCAACAAGTGGTAGAAGTATTTGACTCGTACTACCTTACTTCTAATCGGCATGAAATAACTCTTGTATTTTAAGAAATTGTACGTTAAAAATATTGAAAAGACCATTTTTATTACCAAAATTATGAGATTTCGATTTTATTTCGCCCTAGGTTAGATTTAGATCTGACCGTAAGTGGAAGGCAGGATTCCAAGGAAGTAGATTTAGCGTTTACAGTTCGACCGTAGTGATACCACCGCCGCCCTCAAAATCCGTTGTTAATACTGCTTAGGTTGGAAAGGTGTGGTTGGCGGCAAGATTAATTGGTAGTTTTTACGTCATAAGATTAAAAAAAACTTGACACATTTTTGTAGATTCATTAAAATAGATAAAATCAGACCTTAATAAAAATGTTTCAGTATCTCTTTAATAAATGTAAACTTTAATATATTTGAAGGAAATAATCATTCGTTGGCTCCATTTCATAAGTACCTTAAAGTACTCTCATTTTGTAAATTCGCTCATCAAAATCCTTTACAAATAAATTCAAAGAAAGGCAGATCCTAATGAGATTTCTGAACTGAACTCGTAAATCTTTTCAATATTGTCTCCAACAAAGTTTACCTTAACATGAGATGATACGTATTTATATAATCTAGATTTCAACAAATTGGGATATTGAAGTAGTCATAAAATAGCGTTCTAATACTAAATACCACTTACACTTTTTTCAAATGATAGATTATTTTACGGTTTTATTGCAAAGTACCATCGCCATATATTTGGTATCACAACTGTAACCCGGGAACGAGCCACAGTCACCCCCCGTAAGCCGTCTTGAAGCAACTCGTGTATATTTTGATGAAGAGGTTCAAAACTTACAAACAAAAAAGACAAAAAATATACTCAAATCATATTTTCAAGTAATATCGATGTCGACTCATGATAGCGTTAGATATAAACCTGTGTGCTTTCCATAATGCTATTTTAATATTAAGATTTCTTTGTTATTTCTTTTCATCAATAAATAAACTAAAAAAAGTTCAGTTGCCACGTGCACTTGCAAATGAAAAGTCCATCTTAGTCCTCTGGCATAGTTAGTATTCCTTATGATTGGATGTCTATGGGCTAAAATGACTATTTAACATCAGGTAGCATGCACACTCGTTTGCTACTCACATAACATAAAAGAAGAAAAACCTATTTCATAACAATATACCTCATATTAAAAGGCCGTGTAACAAGTGTTAAGCGCTAAGTATTTTGGTTTGAAGTCTTTCATCAAAGAAAAACATTTACACGAAGCAATGTAATCTTTTCCTCAAAGGTAACAACGCTTCATTTATTCATAATTGTATTTCTATGTGTTGGTGGTGGTAGGTGGCAGTATTGGAGTAGTATAGTGGAGTATGCTCTAGTCCCTTCATTTTTTAGTAGGGCATAAAAATTCTTACAGTCTCAAAATCACCGTTGTCCAATAATTTACAGTCGTTGCAGAAGTAGGTTCTTACATGAGGTGAACTGTACCTTTGCTACTTCTCAATTATCAAAACAATTAGTCTAGTTTGTTCAGAAAAGGTACCGTCAATACGAGTACAGGTGGATGGATCTTAATCTTATTTAATTTAAATTGAATCTTGGAATGAAAAGCTTTTAGGAGCCCATTCGGATTCATTTGTAAAAGGATTCTAATCATGAACGTCACAAAAATGTTCTTTACCTCAATGTGAAGCACCGATTGCGATTACTTCATTGACCAGGGAAAATGAATGCGCGTCGACCAAACATTTGTTAAGGAAGGGTTAAATGCGAGTTGAAAAATAAGATTTATTTTATTATATACCTCATTAATGAGTTCATCGGGAAAATTCCTTCTTATGTTCAAATGATTTGGTCTCACCCTCAAAGAGTAGATAAGTTATGAAACTATTATTCAACCGGGATTTTCCAAATTCGCCTTCATTATTTGTCGTGAAAAAATGTTTAGATTAAAGAGGTGCATTTTGGCACTCAGCGACAAAAGAATCTGAATTTTCCTTCACCTAATACTTTAAATTTATGACAATATACAAAAGTTAATAAAGATTTCGAAGAATTGAGAACTCTTTTCCTTTTCGAAAAGTAGATTTAAAACGTCTTACAAGTCTTATCTCTCAAATCAGAATGTTGTAGCAACACTGCTGTCGTATCAGAATTTATTGTGATGGTTGTGATGATATAGTTAAATCAACATTTTATTTATATTAAACATATATATGACTATAGTTTAAATATACACCATAAGCTTAAGTTAAAACATTCTCTACGGTGGAACGTACAAACAATGCAAATTCTTTATTTACGCATAACAAAATTTCAGCTCGTTTACTTGGAAGTCGAATTTCACGATGAAATATTCATAAGTTTAAAATTAGATTCATTGTTACGTTATATAATTTGCCACGTGGATATATTTTATGGCGTAATAACCTGAAATTCTGTAAAGCCTCAAGAATTGTTGCTTAACCCCTTCTCGCTCGCCGACGTAATATTACGACAACAATGACATCTGGCCGTGTGCCGTAAAAGATGTATTAAATTTTGAAATTAAGGATTAACTAAGCTGAAATTTAAATTGACTCTTCTTATTGTATTCATTGTATAATTTGCTATTAAAATAAGTCTTGCTACAGTCCTAATTCTAATATGTACATCTTTGTTATAAGATGCAAGGTAAAAATCCTCTTTTATTCTACCGAGATAGTATCACCGCCATACCAACATGTATTGTGAAAAAAAAATTGTTTGTGGTTTTTTGTAGCAGTGATTCTTACAAAGTATCTACCTATTAACCATATATAGTTCTACTTTTGGGCGTATTTCCGTTAAGATAAGTAATGTATATTGATGTCTAATGTTGTGGATACCCCTCAAAAATGCAGATTTCCCACAATGTTTTCCTTCAGCATTAAAGCTAGTGATAATTGAGTTACATAAGCACCTAACTTCGAAAAACTAGGGCGTCTACAAAGAATACGCATCTCAAACTTGTATTAGAGATTGTGTAAGAGACATGATCATTAACGTGTTGTTATTTTGACTAACAACTGACGTCATTTTCCGCTGTCAGCAAGAGCAGGTTACTTGAATAAGGCTGAGATTGCTACGAGTATACGCGACGTATTGTCGTGTCGCCCACCGGCAACACGTTTGTCACCCCATTATTAGCCTTATTTAATACTGTTGTGATAAATATTCCGCCATTTCCGCGGCTCGGATTAAAATAATATGCAACAGTTAAGCCTTCACGACTGTAATGTAATCATCGGGATATTATTCATTCGTTTGTCTCGACTACAATGCAATTTATCTAGTTTTATTTTGCCCTTTATGTAAAAATAATATTGTGATGGTATTTTTCCACCCATTACCATTGTGAAACAGTTCACGCAGTTCGTTGGAAATGTATAGCTGTCGGCACTCTTATATACATATGAACGATCATCTTAGTTCTCAGAAGTTGGAAGGCATTACTTATGGACTTCGAATGGAATCCATGTTCCTTTTGGTGTCGGATACACCCACTGGAAGTAGCATATAGTTGGTGATTCAGGAGACTGCATGCTCTACAGTTATTTTAAATTTGACACAATGGAGCTGCTTCATATCTCACGCTGAGTAATAGGATCAATATTCAGCAGGCAAATGCGGTTAATGTCCCCGACTCCAGCCCTTTGAACACTGACTTCCCGTAATTTTGCATTTTTAAGTTAAAACTTTTAAGTTAAAATTTTTAAGTTTTAGTTTTAAAGTATTCATTGTTATATTTAGATTATTAATATGTATGTATGTAAATATTAATGTGTTTTAGCCGTATAGCACGCGTAGATCATAAACGATGGACAATGTGATGCAACGTAAAGCAAGGACACGAGTCGGATGGATGACCATTAGTGGCAAACAACAGAGAGTTGCTATCAACTTGATAGCTGTTATTAACCCTTGTTGGATGTCCCGTGGGCACTATGAAAAAGTCTTTTTCTACGGGGTGAAACTTGAGCCCAGTAGTTGGACATTAAAACGGTTAAAGATACCTTTTTCCATAACATTAATCTTATACGTTAATACCATTACAAACTGTCCAGAGAAGGAGTTTATACGACATAATTGGACGCTCTTGGTCATAATTTTTATGAGCCGAGGACAAGGGTCGTTTGTTACTCGTATCCTGACATGGCGGAATTACAACACTGGTTATTACTCTACTGATTTTTATCTTAAAGCCTTTACGTTAGCCTCTGAAGCCACGTAGGGAATATTTTCTTATGGCAATATTCCAAGGCGACGCAATTCACGCTCTTTATAGTGCCAAAACACCAACTATTCAACATACAGGAATGATCAAATAAGATTACAGTGCCACATTCAAGCTCAATTAGGACTGGAGTCCTAACTGAGCTCGTGCCTGCATACGTTAGAACTCCTGAGGACTGAGATGGTTGCATCGACTTTAAATATAGCCGGCAACCGAAACACAAGAGTTGCTTTACGGCACATTATGAGCCTGCCAATGGCAAATTCTCCCGTCGAGCTATAGTGTTGCCAACTGACAAAAAGTTACGCCGCAATTATTTCGGAGGTACAAACGAAAGCATTTCTAAATCAAACGTTCCTAGGATACTTATATTGCCTAAAATATTTCAGCTTTTTAAAGATTCAAAACGTGTGAATGCAGGGAACTCAAAAGGTGACGGTGTAGTTTGCCTCTCGTTACGCCTTATGTTATGAAGGGTGAAAAGGGCCACGTTAGGGTGGAATCCCCAACCCTTCTGACAAAGTCATACGTAAAAAGGTGGCTTCTACTTATAATCCATAAAATACAGATAGGTAATATTTCGTTTCATTTTGACATATCTCTACGTATATGTAAAATGATAACGGTTCGTGGTTGTGCGGTGATCCCGCAAAAACTACTGGATAGATTTCGATCTCTTTTTTAGTTTTACTTCTTAGACTTTAACCCTTATCTAAACAAAATTTATGACATCTTTATTCGACATAAAGTTATTAAAGTTTTAGAAACACCGTTTTTATAAGCATTACGCGCATATTTTCTCGCAATAACAAAGTGACACAGCGATGTAATGATAGTATTATAAAAAACGCAGACAAAGACAGGGGTTTTACCTAGCGTTACATATTACCTACTTACTTAAAGAAAAACAAAATTGTATATTATTATTACAATAACATATTGTTATATTTATCAAATTTTATTTTGAATAAATATCGCTTCTATTGGTTTTGGAACTTGTATTTTTTCCAATAACTAATTAAAGAACTATTTCTTATTTTTACGATCACTAACCTTTACTACCTACATTTTTCTTTGATAATATTGTGACCTCCGTAAAATTACATCAAAGGAACAGTGACTGAAAATCAGTGCTGTACGTACTTTCCTGGATTCCGTGTAGCGATAAACTGAATTACAACGTACTACCAGTAAATAAGTAGAACGAACTTTCTTTTGGATAATCCCTGGAACACTAAATTACGGTTTTTAAAAAGTACAAGGACAACTTTTCTTTAAACTCAGCGATGCTTTTGCGACTCCACTGGTGTGAGTCTTCAATGGCGACAGTGACTGGTTTCCATCAAATCACACGTTCGCCTTTTCGCTAGGCAAATTTATAACAAAAAATATTAAGTACTAAGTTTATCTTAAGATTAATGCTGTGTTTTCCTTAGTCGATAAACCATTTTAATATCATTGTCTAGGGAAAGAATAATAAATCAAATGAAGAAATTGTGACAAACGTAATCAGTTGCTTCTTGAAATTAAATATTTTTTTAATAACTTTGTTAATTGACCATTTTATCGTATTCAAAGCATAGTACAAAGGCGTTCTTTTAGTGGTTCCGTGAAATGGAATCACCTCGGAGCAATTACATTAGCCGAATTGTATTTGAACGAAAGCTTTCGTCGCCGCAATAAAATGTCTTTCATTTCTTTGAGTGATCCATACCCTACAATTTTCGTTACTTTAAAATATATAAAATTAATTATTTGAACAGTCACTGACAAGCATCAATTTCTTCCCCATTTAATTTGTTGGATGAGGTACAAGAATCAGCAAACGAGCATGTAGTCCATCAGATGTAAGTGTTTATTTCCGATAACTGTAACTAATTCTAAGAAGAACATGAGTATTACTTGAAATCGAAAACAGATTCATTGTTACCTGAGAGCTAACAAGTAAGCTATTCCAACGGTCGATTGCCAACTAAAGTTGAAAACACAGGTATTTTAAATGAACCAGCGAATTTTGTTAATAGATATCTGGCCCTTACTTTATCGACCTGAAACTAACCGAGTAAATCTTCAACATGTCTGAAGAGTACAACTGAGACTCTGAGACCATATGTAACTGAAGTGAGTTGAGCCTTCAGGGAACCTGATACTGGATGTCCATGGGAGGCAGTGAATTCTAGAAACCAGGTAGCCTAAATACCCTTTCGTCACCTGAGTTAAAGAAAGTTTAGCGGTGATCATTTAATTGTAAAAGAAACGTAATAGATACGTAAATTGAAATAATACAGATACTTGATAATGTCTCGCATGAAAAATCATTGAATGAAAGAAAAATATAATTTGGACGCAAACGGAACATTGGGTGAAAATAAAACAGTATCCTGCGGCAACAGGAAATAATTTAGCCAATCGTATCCGGTTATATAACTACGTCGCTTCCTGCTAAATTTGTTATAATAAAGACACAAGGAAAACCAGGAAGAGGTAGAATTACTTCCTAAAGTATTATACAACGTTTTTATAGCACATTGTAACTTTGACATTTACTAAAAACATTTCTTTACTTTATAATATTTATATATTAGAATTTGATACGGTTTGACAAACTGATAACAACGCGTAGAGCAATTCTTATGATTTTATAAAAAAAAATCATTACTGGAACAATATTACCTCATTTAATCATCTTCGCCCTCAGCGCTTTGTAACTATAATTAACTGGTGGAAATGTCCTATATAAAGTTAGGTACAGATGTCCATGAGCAGAATAAACACTTATGATCATCACGAATGCTGTGATGAGCCTCCAATGGCACATAGATATTACCTTGTATACCTACGATGTTTTATTTCCATTGCTGTCGTACATATTGATTTAATACAAGTGTGGACTGACAAATTTTAGCGTAGATAACTTCATAGAGAACTCTTTGGAATACATATAATTTCACAATGTTTTCACGTTGAAGCAAGTGATCTTTTATTTTCGACGTTGCAGGTGAAAAGAGGGTTGGTTCAAATCTCGCACAAAGAGATTGTCATTTGGTGCGGTAATAGCGGGCAACATTCTTGGCACCATGTCCTTTGGATGCTGACTCCTTGTACATCACTAATCTTTTATTGTAATTGTTTATCGTTAATACCAATTTCATGTTAATATATATTTACAATTCGCAGACAATTTGGAAAAATCGGTAATGCATGCTAAGGATTCCAACTTCAACCCTCTTTTTTTCCACTTGGTTTCTACGTACTATTTGCACTTGCTAGCCACCTGATTTCCATAAAACGTGGTATCGTGGCTATACTAATGTAGTTCGCGCCGTCCAAGGTGTTAAATGGAGCTTTCGTGTTTCAACCACACGTGATATCATCGTTCTATATTTGGATTAACTTAACGACGCGCGCTATCGCCAGCGTATCAATATGGCGCGTTGTTATTCAACTTTATACACCCTTATTCCCATTTTAAGTACACTTGCGTGCTAGTCTATAATTATAAACCTTATTTCATGGTAATACTGTTTTACGGGTATAAGTAATGTATGCTATAAAACAGCTCAAGTAAATTGAATGTATAGAAAAATATATAGCGATTAATGTCATGGTGATATTTATAACAATATCTTAGAAGGTAAGTTGATAGTGTAAATACTTTGGGGCTCTTCAAAAAAGATGCAAAGCGAGCTCTCGTTCAAAGCCAACGGTGTATTGGCGACTCCGGTTAACATCAATTACCCGTCTGCCTTTTCGTTCAATCAATAAAAAATTATTCGTATTTTTAGATTTTTTATTACATTAGAATTATCGATCTTAAAAGCAATGACTGCCTAGATGTTTAATATTTTAAAACAAGTTAGTTAGACTATGTCACTTTATGCCTTTCCTCTTATTTTTTTAAATTAAGTCCATTACATGTGGTATATTATATTGAAATCAAATATCTCAGTAAAATATAATATTTGTCTGATTTGTGTTAGTAATTAGGCATCACGTAAATAGTAAACAGTCATATTATAGTTTGGATAGAACGTAGATTCGACGACTTTTCCCATTGTCCTCCGTAAAACAATTTTTGACAAAATATTCTGAAGAATCTTTAATAATTTATATTATATTTCTTAATATTTTATAATTCTTAATATTAATAATCTTATAATTCTTAATAGCTACATATGTGTTTTTTGCGACATAGCCCGACTATTTTCAGATCTATACGAACTTCTTCCTCATGAGCTTCCACCGATAGCGTCAAGCGTACAGCTAGAATTTCGTTTGAGGTTTCGTAAATGCTTGTAACAAGAGACCATCCCAAAAGTAAGGTATTAATGAAGATGGTAATACCTTAAAATATGCGTAAAACAATTCTTCTGTGTCGGTTGAAGTGTAGGATGGCTAACTGTAGTAACAAGCAAGGCGAGCATCTTAGCCGTCAGAAATTTAACGACAACAAACACATATAAACGGTTAGTTCTGTTCGAGTTATTGTGCGTCCATGGGTCACAGAGACCTTCCACATTACGTGGCTTGTGCTCTCGTCACTACTCTCTCACTCTGTAATTTATATACTTTGTTATCATTGTAAACATAAAATTTACGATTTAAAAAAAGTCTCATTTGCACCTATTGACTAACTAACAAATCTAAAATTAAATTCCCTGAATTCAGACATAAAACGAAATGCTGATGAATAAAATAAACTGATTTTCAAGCGAATACTAGCGCCCCGAATCCATTTATACTGTACTCTGTTTCACTGAATTACCTAGAGATTTAAACTAGGCTAGATAAATCTTGTTATGTTTCCAACGACCATCAACTACCTAACTATTTTAGCAAACAAAAATACCTTCAATTATTTTATACCAATTACTGTTTCAAACTACAGTAAATCTTGCAAACCTCTGAAGTTTAAGATGTTGGATAATATAAAAAAGGTAAGTATTTCTTGCTAAAACTTTAAATTACTAATATTAATAAAGCCGTACACGAATAAAACTACCATATTTTATATTGAAGGTGATAGAGCCGTTAGAGCTCGCCGGGGGCAGCACCACCGCCACCCTCATAACCCGCCGTAAAGCAACATGTTCTTCATGTATTGTGTTTCGGTTGGGCAGGTGTCATTGCCGGATACACATTATTGGAGGCGACCATCTTAGTCCTCAAGAGTAGGAACGCATCCGCGTCCATCCTTAAATAGAACTGTTCTATTTGAGATTGGATTGTCCATGGGCTGCAGTGACCACTTAACACCATGTGGCCTGCATGTCCGTTTCTTACTCTTTCACAAAAAAAAACACACACACACACGCACTCGCGGCTTGTATACACATGTGTTGTACGTACAAATCTGTACGGTTATGAGCGAACACAAGCGTTGTGTTCACGTCGGCGCTACAATAAAGCGAACATTACGTCTGTGTGACGCTAAAATATACAATATTTATGTAAAACGTCGGCGCATCTCAGTCTAGAAAAAGAGCTCCAATTTAGTGCCGCCTCCCGCAATCCTCACTGCATCTAATATGAGTGATACGGTCTAAAGACTGATACTTAAAAGTCGTGAAGGTTCTCCAATATCTCACAATCCTATATTTAAATATTCTACACAACCTCATTTTGTTTCAGTCAACGAATGGAAATAAATTAATCTATTGTTTCGTGTTACAAAATAGATGATCTAGTCTGAAGGTGACAAAGCCAATCAATTTATATAGGCCGCGTTTTATAAGTACACACTTTTGTATTAGGTCAGGTTTGTTTAAATAATGTCATTATAATGTTTGACGGCGTGTTTAATTTACGAATACTATAATATTTACTTTTTTATAACTTATTACTTTATTTTTACTTATTACTGTCAATTACTTTTTATTTCTAAACTCTGATTGTATGTATGTACATACTTCACAATTGTTTGTTTCCCAAATAAATAAATAAAATAAATTTACACATCCCACATATTAATTACACATCATTTACACTTAAATTACAAGAATGAACACATTAAAATTAACTATAATTAAAGTCTAACCTAAACAGTTTATAGACTCCGTGCCCATGCGGCAAGATATCAAGAACGATAACCGCATTCCCGCGTTTAATAACGATCGCTTTTTTGTGCGTGAGAAATGAACCAGCCCTCTTATCACCAGTAGCGTCGACAAACGTGTCATTAATTGTTAAAAAAATGTTTTGGCATTCGGTCACCATCGTTTGGCGTTTTAGTTATTTTTATATTAATTTATAATTTACAGTGACGATATATGAATATATATATAAAAAGTACTTCCTCGTTACCTTTTTTTATAGCGAAAGAGTAAGAAACGGGCATGCAGGCCACCTGGTGTTAAGTGGTCACTGCAGCCCATGGATAACCACGTCCAATCT
>DWON01000652.1:0-30515 GCA_018251015.1 Phocides pigmalion okeechobee
TGTCCATGGGCTGCAGTGACCACTTAACATCAGGTGGCCTGCATGCCCGTTTCTTACTCCTTTACAATAAAAAAAAAATGTTCATGCGATATTGTCAACATATTTGTACAGACAGAGTCATATACAGCTAACTAACCGTCTGAAAATCATCTAACACTTATGCCCACACCCACAACCTACAAATTGACATATATATTTTTTATTTATGAATAGGTATAATTAGAAACTCAAAATTGTGAGCGAAGCTTACTGCAATACATTATATTATACCACATCGAAATCAGTTAAACCATTTGAGTTCAGCGCTCACAAACGCAAAGGGCACAGACAAAAAGATATATATGTATGTATACATACTAACAACAAGAGGAAATACTATATTGTTTTTATGCATGTTACGAACAGCCGGTAGTTTCTAGAAAATATATATTCCTTCGTTAATATTTTGTCACCATGACATGATTCCCTCCATTTTTACTTTTTGTTTAAAGTATTTTTTACATCCTTGGATTCCATTAATTTAGCCTCATGATATTATGATTTCATACATTAACGTTTCCAAAATAAACATTCTTCTCAATCACCAATATCTCTACTTCCATGTATTTTTAAACCAATCAAATGTCTTATCAAATCAACATAGATTATTTTTCTATATAGAATAAAAATATCCTTAAACGTTTCAAATTCCTTAGTTATAAGACAGAATATTTGGAAAATGTATTTAATATCAAGACACTGATTTTATAAGGTATTTATAGAAGTGTATTTGTTTACCAATTTTCCACAGATAAAATAACAATCATAAAGATATAGATTCTTTCAAATATTAATCATCAATTACAACGACTAGTACATTTGTGAATAAAAATGAATTTTTTCGAATGAAAATCTTTCGAAGGTGATTCTAAATCTTATTAATTAATAAAATAAACGAATTATATTACGCCTTGCAAACGAATCACAAAATATACAGAAATACACAAATATTTATATTTGCAAATATTTAAAAGGTACTGAACCGAAACGCGAAATTCGCACAAAACCGGCTTTATATTAATTATTCTGTCATGAATATGATTTTAATAAGAAATATTCATTCAGTGCCATATTTTCATTTAATTGGCATACATTTTCACGAGTAATTCGCGATAAAAGTGCGTATAATGTTTAATAATTATATAATAAAAATCGGCCATTTGGAAATTGAAAAATATTTTATTTTATCAATCCAGGACTTTTCCACAAATACTTAGCAATATGTTAGCCAATGACGTTATTGCTAAATTTTACGTCAAATAAATAACAAATTACCTATATAATCTAGTTTTTGATATAATAGCGGTAATAACAAAGAATATAACGCAATTGCCGAATTCCTCATAACGTTAAATTAAAAACCAATTTCCTATATCCTATATCCTAATAATGTTTTTACCAAAGCGATTATAATAGCAAAATTTGACGTTATTGCGAAATACTTCGTAACGTTAATTTAATAATATATTACCTATATATTCTTATTTTTGTTATTATAGTGGTAATAATTAAGAATATGGCGTAATTACCAAATTCCTCATAACGGTAAATTAAAAACTCATATTACTGTTACAAAAGCGGTTATAAGTTAATAAATTAATACAAAATTTGGTGCCGAAATAGACAAGAACCCGAGTTTAAAAAAAACATTGTTTATATGCTGATGTTACACATTTACTTACTAAGTGTAGATCTGTAATTGACTTTGGATTTAAAGCTGTGGATATTGTAAATAAATAAATCTGTATTGCTATTTTGTTCAAGATTATACCAACAAGATAGAACGCAGAGTCCAAATGTTAACAAAATAACGAACTATTCCCTTTTGTTATCATTGCTTTTGCTATAAATCCCCTTAAAGCTTCCTATATTAATTTCGCATATCTACAAAATTGTTGCCGGAAAACAAACGGAAGTAGTAAATTTAGTAATGTTATGTATTATTTATTGTAGAGCATTTTTAAAAGCAACCACAGAATCCAGATGTTAACATTAGAGTAGAATATTGTTAAATGTACAAAGCAACCACAGATTCCAGATGTTACCAATTGGAATCTATTATTAGTCTATTTGTTACAAATCTCAATAAAACATTCTTTATTTCTATCCTTAAAATTATTCATGGATAACAAATTGACTTTGTTCTTATACTTAATACTAGTGTCTGAAAGCCATAGAAAATTGTAATTCAGAATATCTGTCCTTTCTTGAAACATTATTAAATGTTAAATGTAAAAAAGAACTTATAGGGTCTAGGTGTTAATAAAGTAGTGTCATTATAAACTACAATTACAAAATTCTGTAAAATTTCCTGGAAAAATAAATGAAACAGAATGAAAATTCATAAATCGCACTTTCCTAAAGTGTTGTTAAATAAAACGACTTACCTTTGTGCATGCCTGTGTGTTTGTCCTTGAGCACCGTGAGCTCATAAATCTTGCCAAACTCCTCGAACATCGGACGGAGATCATTCTCCTCTAGATGCCTCGGGATCTGACCGATGAAGAGTTTCACGGCATCCTTGCCAGCGCCGGGCGGCGCTCCCGTGCGCTCAGAAAGAGTCAAGGGAGACGATCGCTTCGTATCGCTCTGGGGATTGTGCACTGGCGTGGGCGGACTCGAGCTCATCGTGGAACCCTGCCGCGAAGGGTTACTGGTTCCATTTATAAACAGCTGGTTGTGCATAAAACCCGGGAAGAGGACTCCCGGGTTGCACAAATTTGCGCCCACCAACATGTTATCACAGTATACTTATGAACACAAAACAAAAGAATCACAGTGGATTTGTACTACAATTTCTTAAGCTATAAATTCGGTTTAGGTTTAAAGCTTTCCCGCTGTTTACTTTCGTACTTTCGGAGGGCGTAGGGCGTATGTGTGCGTGCGCTGTCTATCGAATCAAACACTCAGCGCGTAGTGCGTAATGCTATCGATCTTTATAGTAGAGGCCCAGACCTCATAATCCAAACACTCAATATTAAACACGTACTAGATTATAAACATTTTTTTAAATACGTATAATAACATCAATTGTTGTTTTTTTTTGTATTTTTTGTATTTTTTTACAACACACAATTTTGTATATTTACACACTTACACGAACACTATTTATTGGCACGTTTTAGGTACAAAGTTTTGAGCTATTAGTTAACACTTAAAAGTGCATCGGTGACGCGAATTTCGAATACAGTTGCGTTTGCGAAATACGTGCTAATGTTTACTTTTGTCGAGCGCACGCGGCAATGTTTACAAACAAACCGCGGTCAAACAAATACATGTATTTTTTTGTGTATTTTCATCTATTTTTCCCTCCGTTTCGCACGCCAAAAACCGCGGGCTCGATTGTTCGAAATCGGGATAACACGCGAACGTTTGAAACGCGCCGCCGAATCCGTATACCTTAATTAAACTTTTATTAAACACTCACATTACTTATACTAAACACAGGAAAATCACGCGACAACGACGAACGATGACTTTACGCACAAAAGAAACACAAGACCACACGAACTAAATTAGGCAACAAAATTGCCGTGTTCCCGTCTATATGTCTACATGTCCACTAACCTAAAATTTCCTCTCGCTACGGAACGCTATGGGGGAGGCTCGGATCTTGATACCGACCTCCCTTTCACTCACCCTCGCAGATATTTAGCTAGGCAAGTAACTCGCTTTGTGCGACGTGGTTGATTATTACGAATCTCTTGTCTCGCACGATGTTATACGAGAAATTGTATTGTTGACATACTTTGTTTATGCATTTTCAAACCGCTACGAAATGCGCGCTACGAAAATTCGTAGCGTTTGAATTTCCGAACGAGAATCGATTTAAAAATTCGTTTTCCACTCAATTTTAATTATCGTTATTTTTATCGATTTATGATTGAATACTAATCAATATCAATAAATAAATTGTATAACGAGGTTAAAAATATTTCTAGATATTTCCACGTGAGTTAATTCGCTTTTAAGATCATATTTTTGTCGGATATATGTATATTATTTTCTGTTTTGTATATAAAAAGGTGCGTTTAAACAAACGCGTGGCTCGAAGTGGGGGCGATTCCACAATGAGCTGCGCGCGCATCTTTCTCTTTTCAATGGGTCCTGACAAGGGTACAAGTGTCACTAGTGAGTGTGGTTCAATGTTGTTTGGACATTTTATGCGCGTCAAATATTTGATCGAATTCTTGATTAAGAAAAGAAAGGCGACTTAATACATAGTCTTTCTTCTATGATTAACAAATTTATCTTGTTTATTTTATTTAGATTCAAATAATTCTTACACAATGATTTTATATTAAAAATTATTATTTATGTATCATAAATTTATCAATATCAAAAACATTACAAGGAATACCTTATAACTAGTTGTAACAAAAGACCTAAGCAATCTAAAGGGTGTTCGTGCTCATGTTTTCCCATTATTTAGAGACTATACATAAATATATTATATGTGTATTTCATTTTTAATTAATTTCTTGAAAGGGTTCTATTTTTGACGGAACGTTCTTTATATATGTTCAGCGATAATTATTTACTTCGTGCACAACAAATACAACACGATTAATAGATTATTATAGTACATATTTTGGTACAACTTTTAGATAATCTTGATCAAGATTTGGGTATTTCGTGGGCATTTTAAAAGTGGTATATTTTATTGTATTCATTTTTTCTTATCGACGAATCTTTTTATGTTTATTTTGATTACAGGGTTACTGTGGCATTCTGAATCTTTCGTTTGTTTCAAATATTGTGTTACTCGGATGGAAAATGTTATTTTGTATGCAAGAAATAAAATAAATAAATGTACAATTAATTACAGCTTGCTTTACTTGTATGACGTTCTAATATTAAATAAAAAAGAAGTAGAAAATTACAAAAGTAATCCTTTGGGATCAGTAATACTTTGATGAAAATTATTTATATAATGGAAAATAGTTACTCAGAAGAGTAATTGGTTTTCTAAACTAGTAACGAAAAACAAATATATTTCTGTACCAATATAAAATAATATTACGTTATTATTAATATGTTTATAAAATATATATTTACAAACAAAATTACAAACGAAATTATATATTTATACGACTAGATATTATTCAAAACAAATACCGAACGACCGTACATTTTATGTCGGTTCTAAGTAATTTACAACAACAGTTAGTTGTAAAATTAAAAGATGTTTAATACGGTCGAATCAAATGTCTAGAACAAATGGGTATAAAAAGTTAACCCGCGATTATTGGCCGAGCTACGGCGCAGTTATTTTCAATTATTTACAGACACCTAAAACCCACATCAGGCGTTACGAAAAAACTTTCTGGGTTGAATAATTTATCCGACCGATGCTTAGGAGGCAGTCGTAAAACGAAACGCGAATTTCGGTAAAAAGGTCTTCAATGTTTGGTCGAGCTATAACTCAAGCGCCGAAAATAGAAGGGGATGTTCCCTCGTACCCCACCACCCCCGCCCCGGAAGGCTCCAGCCTCAGTACGGATGATTTTCGCGTGGCCCTTAATGGCTGTTTACAAAAAAATATATCGGAAAATAGAAGGTTATGAATTTCTGAATTTACGACGCGACTCAAATTTTCGCGTCCGTGGAATTTAATTTACGAGGGGTGTTCGTGTGAAAATTTTTGTTTCGTTGACTACCTCGCTCGGGTCCGGGTTGTGGTGAAGATTAAAAAAGATCATATACTTTCTGTTCGTCCTCAGGTCTAGATAAAACTTGGGAGTTGATTTTTGTACGTTTATTAAAAATAAAAAACACACCTTACATCGTTAACTTCAAAAATGGGAAAACCATGTACCCCTGGCGGCAGAAAACAAATTCACATATCACATTCACTTTTAATATGATATATCATAATAACAACGCATGCAACTTATCATATACATTGCTAATACTTTCCTTCTAACTGATCACAGTAAGCTGATAGGAATGAATTATGTATAAATATACCTATGTATGTGACTTAATATATTCTTGGGTACATCTTTGTATATAACTATGTAACGGGTATTCACGATAACATATTTAATTTGCTAATATTGAGATCCAGTTGCAAGGCTCGTGGTTATGGCTAAACTGAATTAAAAATCGTTAATCTAGTCTACCCATTACATAGTAAGATGGATAAATTACACGATGATATTAGTTTTAAATCATGTACATATTCGTATATCGCTAAAGTAACATACGACCGTGCAGGCTGATATTAAATCTATGTGTTCATTGACGTTTACATCCGATTTCAAACAACGGAAGTTTTCCTTAAAACTATACATTGCTGCTCCTCGAGACAATGAAGGTGTCGTGCACGTTCGTTCTCTATTAAAAAACAAAAACTTTTTAAGAATGCAGGTGGAGTTAGATCTCTGTTTGAAGCAGTAACGTATCTGCACTTCAGACACAACTTGAAACCTGTTTGATCTTGATTATAGATATCCATGGGCTGAGAAACTACTTGACAACAGGTGGCCTGCCGCCCATTCTCTGCTAAACACCAAAGCTTTTTAAGGAATATGGCTGGATTACATCTCTGTTTGAATCGTACATATTCAGTTTAAAAAAATATTGTGTTTACGTTAAGTATAGCATTTTTTTTTATTGTGAAAGAGTAAGAAACAGGCATGCAGACCACCTGATGTTAAGTGGTCACTGCAGCTCATGGACAGCCACGTCCAATCTCAAATAGAACAGAAGTTCTATTTAAGGATCGACGCGGATGCGTTCCTACTCTTGAGGACTAAGACGGTCGCCTCCAATAATGTGTATCTAACAACCACATCTCCCCAACCGAAACACAATCGATAAAGAACATGTTGCTTTACGGTGAGTTATGAGGGTGGCGGTGGTGCCGCCCCGAACGAACTCTGACGGCTCTACCACCTTTTAAGAATATGTTCAAACCACGTACCCCACATGAAAGCTAACATAGAAATGTTTGGTTTAGTTTCGAAAATACATATTGTTTCCACAGCATCAATATTCTTGAATTCTTACATTTCTATCGCCAAAACATAACGATGGAGCCGCAAGGGAATTGGATCTCTAATATCGTTCACGAAATGTATATTCGGGGGCTATGGAAATTCTATGATCTTGCAAAGTGAGGTTACAGTGTAGGCGTATTCCAATACGTAGCTATCCAGAGCCAAGGATTAAAGGGAATTGAAAACGGGAAAGGGGAAAGATTATGTACCATATGGTGTGGGTTAGGCATATTATTGTTGTGTTCGATGGGCTCCAAATCGTTTATTGGGTTTAAAACACCTGTTTTGAATTCTGGTTATTTTATTCTGCGTCTTAATCGTATATTGCATCATGGTTACGCGTATTTCTGTTTCAATGTCGTTTCCATCAGTTACCATAGAAGTAAAATTCTGGCGGTATTTTTATACGATGTTTCGTATATTGAGAGATTTTTTTTAATATAGTAGTTTAATGATATTATTGAGAAACATATGATTATTATGCAGATAGTGCTTTCCGCCGAATTTTTTCTCCTTCAACTTAGCCAACATAGCGATGTACTGATTTTCCATTGTATCCTTAACTTTCATTATTGTATTTAAGTACCTTATAATGAATTAATATATTTGAATTCAAATGTATATAGGAATATTTTAAGCAAGAGAATGACAAATAAGAAATAAAGTTATATTAGACTCTCATATCCCATTTCTTTCCCACTGCTGGGCAAGAAATAGAAATCTACTTTACGTTTGAGAAAATATATATCATGATAAATCACGCTGACCAAACATTATCTTTTATTATTTTTTGTATTTTTTGTAGTTTTTTTATTTTTTGTTTGCATCGACAACATGCATGTTATTTAAAAAAAATACTAGTAGCTCGAAGTGCGCAGTGTGTTTCGCACATTCGAAGATTTTCTTTTTTATATTATCTTTTTTTGCGTGTGGACGTTAACGCGTTTGACTTTGATATATTTTTTTGTCTGAAATGTTGTGCAAGCCTATAATTTGAGTGCATACATGTAACAGTTTTTCTCGTGTAACAATAATTTTAGATCACTTTATGTACTTAGTTAGTATTCCATAATAAATAAATAAATTGGGTAACAAAAATTAGTACAATGAGTATACAGATTGAATTAAAATCAATTTACTGTATCAAAAGTTATTACAATTTAAAGTCAAAAGTAATGACAGTTTTATGCAAGTATATAAGCACGATGGAGCGGGTTTTTAATTGTATAAGGGGGGGGTCGCGGGTCACAGCTAGTTAATACATACAAACCTTCGAAACATCAAGAGCTAACTAGGAATTCGAAGAATTGGACCTGTTGTGTCGAATGGAATCTTATCACTGCTCTTTTGAGAAATGAATATGCAATTGAAAATCCAGATGTAATCATAACATTTATTTATTTATGTAAAATAAGATTACAACATGTAGTAAAGCAGTAATATAAAGAAAAGACAGCCTACTCGGTCACAGACCCGTTTCACTGCCATCATAACGTTACCTAAAATTTCTTGTACAAATTAAATCCAGGACAACACAAATTAATCACATGTTCCAAAATAAAACAATTTGTTCGTCAAACGCAGACCTACTTTGGAGCGAAGCATTTGTTTGTGGAGCTGCCCTTTCGGGACTGGAGTTAGTCCGCAGTTGGGGCACAAAGGAGTGTGATTAGAGTGACGTGCTTGTTATTACATATTTGTTTACCTCCAACTTGTGGGTTATTTCATTTTATATATTTAACACCTATACTATACTAAAGAAAAGGCACTATTTTGGGCGAATACATGTATAATTGAAATACGAAACGTTAGTAAATTTATATAATACTAGCGACCTAGCACTTCGCTCGGGTAATAGAGTTTATATTTACTTACATTATTTTTCTTTCATACATGCGTCCAATCATTACACAATTACAAAAACTAACAATTACAAACGTTTATTTCGAACGACGACTGAATTACCATATCGGATTTAATTATTTAAGTTCTCGCCCAATTTATAAAAACTTCACTTATTATGCACCAAAAACTTCCTCAGGAATCACTCTACCTGTTGCTAAAAACCGTGACAAAAATCCGTAAAGTACTTTTTAAATTATCATGAACTGAGAGACATACAGACGCGACGGGAGACTTTGTTTTATATTATTTAGAGATAGATTAATTAACTTCAACATATTTCGACGTCGCAAAGTCACATTACATACGACGTGAAAGGACTTACTAATTAGCCTATTTTGACCCCGAAGGCTGTCACAAAACAATTTGCGCACCAGAAGCAAACCTACTTTGTGGCAAGCAATTGTTTGCAGAGCTGTCCTTTTGGGAAAACTGGAGTTGGTTCTCGGTTGGCACAAAGGAAAATGACTGAAATGACGAGCGTGTATTGTGTAAACTTACTCTTGATTACTTAAACCTAGATGTGATTTAGTAACTTTTTGCAGGTGGTTGACCTATAATCCGAAGGGCCAGGTAACGAATATGCCGGCCATCAAAAGTTAAATGATCTCTGCAGCCTATGTACATCTACAACACCTCAAATAGGACTAAATCATGCCTGACGTGCGTGGATGCGTTGTTACTTCTGAGGACTGGGATTGCCGCTTCGCTTGTAACTGTAGCCGGCGATTACATGTCTCTAACCGAAACACGAGAACTGCTTTACGTCTAATTGTGAGGGTGGCGGTCGAAATACGAGGAATACTTTCCGCAGATTATTAGGGCGAGCGTAGTACCTTCCTAATATAATTGTTGTTCTACCACCGTGCCTGTCATGGAATTGTCAACTAGCATTTTTTATACATTTTATTCTGTACCGGATACTCACGATTAACGATTTTCGTTTTTTAGCTGCCGATATTTCGAATGACTTGCATGGATCGTGGTCACGGCAAAATTGCAGTGAGCAACTATTGACAGATGCTAATGGTAAATTAATCGCTCTACCTTACGTCTAGTTCCTTTTTTCTTTCTTGCGTTCCTTATCATAACACAACACTAACTGTATCTTTACGCACTGAACTTTGCACTATTTGTGACTTACATTAACATAGCTTGAAATTATAAATAACAGTTACAAAACACATTTTTTTATATTTACAAAGGCCATAAAACAATTTGTCACTAGAACCAAAGACCAATTGAAAGCAGCGCGTGTGTACCAGAGCTATCCTTTGACTTGGGAGGCTTGACTTAGCTCCCAGACGAGGCACAAAGGTAGGAAATTGGAGTGACGTGCCTGTAAAGTTAGTACACGCCTGGACTTTCTGTATAAACTGTGGTCCTATTGGTACGTAATTTTGTTAGCATTGACTAGTGTTGATAGAACTGACTGAATATACTACGTCATGTTTTGATCTTTTATGTTGAATTGTTCCTCGTTAAATATGATTTTAAAATAATCGCGGAATTTATACATTTTAGCATGTAACGCGTACTCATGATTAACGATTTTTAATTGCAGATATTTCGGACCAGTTGCATGGCTCATAGTTAAGAATGTTAATAGCATACCCATTTGGCTACACATGTCCAGTTAATCAGTTTTTTTTTCTTTTTTATATGAGAAGAGTAACAAACAAGCATGCAAATCTCCTGATATTAAGTAGTCGCAGCCTATAGATATCCATGTAAAATCACAAATACGACCGAAATCCGATCTGAGCGCGAACGTAGATGCGTTGCTACTTCTGAGGACTAAGATGTTCACCTCGCTTCAAAGTGTAGCCGGCAACCACACCTCTCCAGCCGTAATACAAGTAATGCTTTACGACGGATTATGTGGCGGCGGTGATACCTACTCGGTCGAACTATAGTTCTCCCACCCCCCATCCAGTAAAGTAGGTGAGGATAGCCCTAGATGATCAATCCGGGGGCAATACCAAGTGCAGACCCGGTATTTAATCCGAGGCTCGTATTCCCGTCCAAAAACAATGATTCTGATGTTCCCGATTGTGATTGACAACGCAAAGTTAATAAGCAAAGTATTTTTATTTAATTGAATATTCGCTTAGTTGAAAAAGTTACAGAGACGGTCTAGTCTCGTTCACTGTGCTAAGACTTTGGTTAATTAAAATGTAAATTACTTTTCAGAGTAGATACCTACTTTATTTTATTAACACAAACCTGCTGTGTCTGCTTTTAGTTTTTCTACACTATGTTACATAGTTATAGAGAACTAGCGACCCGGCCCAGCTTCGCTCGAGTAATAGAGTATACATTTTTCTTTCATACATGCATCCAGTCATTACCTAGTTGCAAAAACTAACAATTAGAAACATCTATTGTGAACGACAACTGAATTACTATATTGAAATTAACTATTTAATTTCTCGCTCAATTTACAAAAAACTTAACTTATTATACATCAAAACCTTCCTCAGGTATCACTCTAGCTGTTGTTGAAAACTGTGAGAAAATCCGTCCGATATTTTTAGAGTTTATAATGAACAGACAGACAGACTTATTTACAGAATTTAAAGATAAAGAATTTGTTTAGAAAATACTTCGACGCCTTAGCTTTATAAAGCTGTGGTTTAAAGCTAGTCATAAATCAAAAACAAGTGAAACTTTCACATTTAAAACTTAGTAACTTTATCTCATTAATGTATAATTTAAAGCTTTCAGTGCAAGAGCTTTTAGTGTCTCTAATTGCAGACACAGGTATTGTCTAACTATAATGCGTTTTGAAGGACCTTTGGCGTGACAAGTTTGTCTTAATAAGGACAGAAGTTTATTATATAAGTAATTTATATACATAAGAGTAAGGTGGCATTCCATGTATTTTAGTAATACCCATTTTTAGTATTATATTGACTAAATTTGAGCTATTTCACATCACATTTTTTATGTGCGAAGAATAGCAAAGGAGCATGCAAACCACTTGGTATTAAGTAGTTGCAGCCCATAGACATCTACGTACAACCACAAATAAGACTTAAATCTCATCAGAGCTCGAACGTAGATGCGTTGCTACTCCTGAGGAGCAAGATGGTCGCCTCGCTTCAAACTGTAGCCGGCAACCGCACCTCTCCAACCGAATCACAAGTACTGCTTTACGGCGGATTATGCGGGCGGCGGTGGTAACTCCCCGGTCGAACTATAGATGGAACATCTATAAAATATTCGTGATTCTCTACTATAATATGCATGTATTATTTACATTTAAACCTTCCCCTTGAATCACTCTGGCCATTGATCTAAGCGTACACATGGCAAAAAACTACTTTGTTTTTCATTACAATACAGTGTGCTCTTATGAAAAATCTGAGACATTTATTTTTGGTTGAGTAAAAGAAATAATAACTATAAGTTTAATATATTTTATTCACACAAACAAACACACACGCGCGCGCGCACGCAAGCGCAACTGTACACACTCATTTCAGTATTGAAATTAAGTGTACTATTATTAATTAAATAAAATAAGAACGTATAATCATTCCTATAATATTAGAAAGTTCAGATGGAACATCCTTCCTTCATGTTGAGAGAGGGCGTAAACGGCTGCGACAGTCTTTATAACTATTGCAGTTGTTTACGAATGTACGGTTTGTGAAATTAATTATTTATTCAATTAATCCTTGAATTTTCGAAAGTTATTCGATACAATTTTCTCTATCCAAGACCTACCTTGTTTTGTTTACTGCGAACAATCCATTTGACATTAAAATGAAAACATAAAGCCGAGATATGTATCAAAATAAAAATTTTATTTCAAAGAATCTGAGCGTCCATAATTAACCTGTTTTATTGTCAGGCGTCACGAGGGGCGGCGTAATGGCCGGAGTCCGTGGAATTCGGGAACACGTGTTGTTATTATTGTAATGACTGTCCAAATTGCGACGTGATTTCGGCGTTTTGAAATATATAAATGTAATTTTAAAGGTAGGAAACCTATAATTCGACCGGAGAGCTACCACTGTCGCCCTCGTAATCCACCGTAAAGCATTAATTGTGTTTCAGTTGGAGAGATCCGGTTGCCGACTACACTTGGAAGCGAGGCGCCCATCTTAGTCCTGAGTAGTAGCAACGTATCTCCGATCGAGCTTAGATAGGATTTCGGTCGTTTTTGTGGTTTTACGTGGATATCTATGGGCTGCGACTACTTGATATCAGGTGGTTAGCATGCACGTTTGCTACTCTTCTCACATAAAAAGCACTACGTTGCAACGGATTATGAGGGCAGCGGTGGTACCTTCCCGATAGAAGTGTTGTTCTACCACCTTGAAAATCTTAGGTAGTAACTGCTCTACCAAATAACATACAAGTATATATTATACAAGTAGAAAGGTCTTGTACAAGCAAAGAAATCAAGTAAAGTTAATGTCTTCCGTTCGGACTCTACTTTGTTTCAAAAACGACAATAGTTGCCGTTGTACTCAAGTTTTCTAAATAACTCTCAGTTTGTATAAATAAGTTTCCTTACAATAATTTTTGTACTAAATCCATTGACAGTACATTCATTTATATTTGGAACTATACATTTGGAACCAATTTGTACCATTGACAGGATTTTTCCTGTACATTTTGTACCATTTACAGTATAATGATTTTTCTTGTACATTTTATACCATTTACAGTACAATGACTTGTCTGGTATATTTTGTACCATTGACAAAACAATACTTTTTCTTAAACATTTCGTTCCATTTACAGTACTATGATTTTTCATGTACATTTTGTACCGTTTAGCGCCATTGACAGTACATTCATTTTGACAATATAGTTCAGAGAAGTCCAATACGGCTTATAGTTACGCAAGATTGAATCCGGCTGTGATTTCTAAAAGCGTAGTCTAGGCTTGAATGGATTTTGACGCTGCAACCGTATATAAGCGGATTACGTGTTATTGGCACCAACTCTGGTGCCTTTACTCGATGCCAATTGTTTTGTTCGGCACACTAATAAGATTAATAGTTCTTTGACCTACGCTGACTTAACTCAATGAGATAAGGTATACTGACTGTGATCGAATTAATTTCAACACTGTGCAAAGATACCACTGCCGACTAACCAAATCATCGACATCATCAACATTGAAGCGATCATCTCCATACTCAGGATTCTATACGCCAAATAGTTTTTTGACCTCCTAACTTCTAACTACATGAGATAAGGTATACTGACTGTGAACGAATTAAGCTCAAAAATTTGTGAAGGTATGACTACCAACTACATTTAGGATCGTGGTGATGATCTCTGTCCTCAGGAGTTTAAACGCATCTATGCATGAGCTAGTATAGGATTAGCTCTGTCTGGAGGCATTTATGAGGTTTGTATGGGCTGCAGCGGCTACTTAACATACTTACTGAACAGAGAGAATTCTCTACGTTTGATCTAACTTCCAAATTTTTACGTGTAATAAGGACAAATTATTGGATATTTTAGTGTGCCGTTAATATCAAATATGCTTCATCAATTCTATCAGAAGTTTACGAGACTGTCTTTTAAAATGGAATAACGCGTAACTTTAACCAGACTAAACTAAAACTCTCTTCCTCTGAACTAAAATTTCTTGCGCATTCCAGAGCTACATCAAAACGCAAATCGGAGAAAGTTGTGCAAGCCTGAATTCGGCTAACTTTTAGTAGACCAAGTACCAGGTAGAAATGGCATATCCAAAATGTATTCTTAACCGAAAGCAAACATGCTTGGTACCAACCTTATGTTATTGCATGACTCGTGGTTATGGCCAAACTGCGGTAGCAGAAGAAACTATTGACAGGAAATAGTGAACGACACTAGCATCTGTCCACACTTTCCCGTACCATCGTCTGGCCGTAACCATCAAACATGCAACTGATCCGCATTTTCAGCTATCAAAGAGCGTTAATCGTGAGTAACCGTTACCTAGTAAAATGTTTAAATTCCGTAATGACATTAGTAAACATACGTCCGGAAAAAAATCGTAAATCCGCAATAATGTGACATTTCTATCTGCTAGTCTATTCTGTACTTCTACAAAAGTCTGGGATGCAATGGAGATATCGGTCTTGACCGAAACCAAGCCGACGTGTTCACTGGTCCGGATTAAAGGGAACAAAATTCCGTTTAAGGTGCAAAACTCATTAGTGAAAAGGGACGGATGAATTAATTAAGCGTGGTAATTACGGTATTGTGTGGAATGGGAGATTTTTAGCAGCACACAGTGGTCGCTTTTATGTCGTATTAGTTGTGTGACGGTAAGATAAGGAATAATTTACGTCCTTATATTAAATTTATTTATTTACTGGATTACCGACACTATATTTAAAGGTGGGAGAGCTATAGTTCCGGGGAGATACCACCACCGTCCTCATAATCCACTGTAAAATTATTCGGGCCTCGAGGATTCTCTTTAACCGGGCTTCTTCTCAAAAGGGTTTAAAGACTCCTCGGAAGTCCTGCCTGACATCATGCCTATTTGCGTTGCTACGCTTAAGGTCTGACATGATCGCTTCGCTTGTAACCGGTGATCACACCTCTCCAACCGAAACATAAGGACTGCTTTACAGCAGATTATGAGAACGATGGTACCTAATAGAACTGTTCTACCTGTTAAAACGGATTAACTGTAGCAGATGTACAAACGGATTAACTCAACAGTGATCGTTTAAGGGGAAACAGAAACAGCTACATGTTGCCGTGTGGTATGTAAAGGTTTGTTAACTTACATAATGAAGCGTGCAAGATGATAAATGACATGCATGAACGAAAGATTAATGGATTTATAGAAATCTCCGCATGTCAGGTTTAGATAACAAGAAAAGGTTAATATTAATAAAAGATATATCGTGAGTTTTAAACTATAAGGGCGTATATGCAAATACCTTATTTTTCCGGAGACATTAGTAACTTTTTTTTTAATTTTGTTATCTAAAAAAAATTAAGCATTTTTTAAAAGAAGTTTACCTATTTATCATTACATAAAATTAAAGACAGTATGGCTATTAGTTGAAGCGAGTAACGAATAAAAATATCGCATTTTTGTGTGTACGTCCACATGTTTTAAAATTCGTCATATATATATGTAAGGCTTTTATACAATGGAAGTAGCACACGAACATGCGGTCCACCTGATGATAAGTAAGTAATAAATAGGATAAGGTTTTCCTTTTGTTAATTTCCTTGTTAATTTTTTGAGCTTCACTGAAAAAGTGGAGTAACTATCATCAACTAAAAAAATGGTACTTATTATCGATATATACCTCTATTATATAATCTGTTATAAGTAACAGTTTTAAAGATGGGAGAACTATAGTTCGATCGGGGAGGTACCACCGCCGCCCTCGTAATCCGCATACCTCATTGCCGGCTACATTTTGAAAATAGGTGACCTTAGTCCTCAGGAGTAGCGACGTATCTACGCTCGAGCTTAGACAGAATTTCGGTCGTGTTTGTGGTTGTACGTGGATATAGGCTGCAACTACTTAACATCAGGTAGTTTGCATGCTCGTTTGCTACTCTCATCAACTATGAAGAATCGCTTATTGTCGGCTTCACACTTTCACCACCGTCCTTTCCGTGGAAGACCGTCTCGGGGCCGCTAAGTTAAGCATCCTGACTGAAATTATAACTCCCCGCGGCACGGCTTTGAACGCAACACGGGATACGGGGAGTGACGTCATCCCCCTGCTTTAATGCCTTAGCGGAATCAGTTCTGAGCGTTTAGGAAACGGTGAGAGATTGTAGGTATAGTAAAGTAGCGACCCGGCCCAGCTTCACTCGGGTATAGAGTTTATGTTTACTTACATTATTTTTCTTTCATACCTTCCTTTAGTCATTACCTAGTTGCAAAAACTAACAATTAGAAACATTTATTTCGAACGACTGTATTGAATTTAAATATTTAGCTTATTATGCACCAAAGCCTTCCTCAAGAATCACTCTACCTGTTGTTGAAAACTGTGAGTAAATACGTCCAGTGCTTTTGAGTTTATCGCGAACAGACAGACAAACAAAGGGAACGAGGGATTTTGTTTTATAATATTTAGAGACATGTCGTGTCATTCAATATTTAATATTTAAGCTTTAATCTTCAATCATTGATTACTTTTAATTTATACCGCCTAGTGAAATGTTTTCACTAATCCGTTTTGTATTTTGCAATTGTAATTGTAATTGAAATTGTAATTATATCCGTTTTGTAATTGTAATATTTCATTATTGATGAAGAGCAAACTCATTTTTTTATCTATCTTACTATTTGGGTCTTTCTCTATCTGTTGGTCTAATTTTCGAATGTTTTTCATTTTCTTTCTGTCATTGAGTGGGGTTGGCCATTAGATAATTTTAAAGGATTTGTAAATATTATACATTTGTAATAAAAAATCAAATATTTTTGAAGTTACAATATTTTTGCCTTACAATTATTTATGTACCTACCAAAATTGCTTCTAGAGATTTATGGTTCCTGGAAATAAGTAAGACGACGTGAGAAAAGATACTCCCCTATACCAAGGGCGTTCCAGGGTTCAACGACCTTCAATCTGTAAGGGTGAATTGTCCAGGGCGGGTCGACACTGATGGTAGCCTATTCATAGGAACGAAGACGGGTGCCATAGTAATTGTTGCGTTTATGTTTATTTGTCACGGTTTTATTTGTAACAGGGTTGTGAGATCGTAAAATATCGGCAAACGAAGCAACGTTGAGAACGGCCAGGATTTGGATGGGTGCCCGTCAATGACAAATTTTCTACAAAAGTAGCGAAGTGACCTGTAATTGAATTTAGGTACGATTTAGTTACAGATGTGTGTGGGTGACAAAGAATTTAAAATAAATTTAAATGAAGATCTTTAAATGGGGTTAATTTTCGTGAAGTATTTGTGATATAGACAAGAATAAATTTAACATCAATGACAACAATAACAGAAATTAACAACAAAATTAATGCACAATAGGTGTGTAAAGATCCTTACATTTGACGCTAGGAGTCTGGGATTCGACTCCCGAGCAATCCAAAGAGGCTTTAGGTCATAGTCCACCAAACTTTTTACTTTAGGATAATAGGTTCAACAATTACAAATAATATACGATTTTCTTCTTTTTGCTCAATAACTCAAGAATTTAAAGGTGGTAGAAGTATAATCGACCGGGAAGGTCCATTGCCGTCCAAGGCAACACCGCCGCCTTCATAATCCGCCCTGAAAGAATTCTTGCGTTTCGGTTAGAAGCGCAGTTGCCGACTACACTTTACAAGCGAGGTGACCATCTCATTCTTCAGGAGTAGAAACGCATCTGGACGACTTCAGGTAATTTAGTCATATGATTTTGAACTAATATCATCACGGAAGTTATATATTTTACTATGTACCGGGTATCGCTTTTTAACGATAGTTAAAACGCGTTAATCGTGAGTACCCGTTGTATAGTAAAGTCTCTACTAATAACTCGCGTGCATGATGTTCTCATGTGTGTACGTCCATACAGATTTATTTTGTGACGGCGTGCGGTTATCGGATCGTCCCCGTTGTATTTAAAAGTGGGAGAAGAGATGGATATATGGGGTGGAACAAGATGGTGTGGAGTAGAATTCTGCTAATACAAACCTTGTTATATGGTAGCAATTTATTATGATTCTTTTCTGAAGGTTTTCTTAGGCTCATTTTAATGTTAGTTAAGAAGAAAATAATGTGCCGTTCACTGGGTGGCCTGCTATTGTGACACGTTGAAATACAAGATTACAAATTAACAAGAGTGCATAAAAACATATAGTCCATTTACGACCATAATATAACATTTTGAGAAATATAGTTTGCCATTTTTTGAACGTGATTATTTCATGTAGTTTGTTTGATAACTTATACGTATGTTATACCTTTACGTGAATTGATGCAATTCGTTTATATATACATTTTCTAACAGTGAATCAACAACAACAATAAACAAGTCATCTGTGCTATATTTAGAATCAGTAAGTTTAAAAATCATCAATTGTAAATTGTAGTTTTTTAAGGCGTCTTACGTATGTTCGGTAGGGACCGCCAGGGCGTAATGGCAAGCCAACGCCTGCTGAAGTCGCTGTAGGTGTCCATTCGGGATCCTACGATCACCGGAAAATAACGGTTTTATGGTATATTATGGTCAGTAAAAGTCTGACATACCCTTAAGGCGGAAGGGGATCATTTACTGATTTCCACTTTCAAGAAAAATCACACCGTCGTCACTGTCATGGGCGATGTAAAACAATTCAATATCATCTCTATAAAAGATGTAACAGTGTCATGGCAAATGAGCGATGTAAAACAAACCAATGTCAACTCTATAAAAGATATCACACTGTCATCACATATGTGCGATGTGAAATAAACCAATGTCAACTCTATAAAAGATATCACACTGTCATCACAAATGTGCGATGTAAAACAAACCAATGTTGTCGCTGTAAAAAATATGTGAGCGATGTAAAATAAACCAATACCGTCTCCACAGCTGCGCCTGTCCCCAAAACCGAGCGGCGAGAAGGGCACCCTATCTCGGCCGGCTATTGATTTCCATCGCGCATCGCTCACACACCAGCTCCCCTGTCACATAGCTCGTCACTTGTTTTACGACGTAATTAACTACGCCGACCAAAGTATATTAACAGTTTCTTGTGGCATCACATCGTATTAGATGCTTTGTTGGGAAAACAACCTTTGCTTAAAGATGGGAGAACTTTAGTTCGACCGGGGAAGTACCAGCTCTCATAATCCACCGTAATGCATTACTTGTGTATCGGTTAGAGAGGTGCGGTTATCGGCTACACTTTGAAGTGAGGCGGCCATCTTAGTCCTCAGGAGTACCAATCTACGTTCGAGCTCAGATAGGAATTTAGTCGTGTTTGAGGCGGTACGTGGATCTCTATGGGCTGTGACTACTTAACATCAGGTGGTTTGCATGCTCGTTTGCTACTCTTCTCACATAAAAAACAACGTTTTGCTTAAGATGTTACAACTGCTACTTATAATTTCAGATTGTGTACAGCTACCCAGTAGATGACAGGTAAAATCGACCTAGTCATGCGCTATAAGGCAATTGATTTCTTTTAAGACACTTGATGTCAACTTACGGGTGGCTAAGTTTTGTATGGCAAAATTATTCTATTATAGGTAATGTATATTAACGTTATTCTAACATAGCAAGGTTTTGCTATGATTGTTTCAAGCCATTCTGTGTGGCGATTTTAGTATGTTTGAAAAGCAGCTTATGAGCGTACAGGCTACATAGTACTAAATGGTCGTCTCGCTTTCAAGTGTAGTCGGCAACCGCACCTCACCAACCGAAACACAAGAATTGCTTTACGGTGGATTATACGTATTTAACTATAGTTTTACCTTTGAGTAAGTTGATTTTCATAGGTTGCAGCAACTACCTAACGTCAAGGTTGTACGTTGATGAGTAGCTAGTCCTGAGGACTGAAATGATCGTCAAATGTTATATTCTATACCTTTGAGTACATGGATGTCAACATCATGAGATCGTGGATGAAAACGTTGTACTTAACATCAGGTGTCTTGCGTACTCGTTTGCTACTCACACAATTGTATACGACAAAGCAACACAGTTACGACAATTAAGAACAATACAAAGGGGGCCGCGGAAGAAATTCTGGTTACAAGTGCTTGTTTTGACGAGTGAACCCTTTCTCTGGCGTTATTGCTCTTCCGGGAACGAGTGGTAATATATGGAGGGGTGCCGAGGCATTTTTCATCTTGAGGGAGCTCTGAATGTGAGTACCTGCCTTTTTATTTACTTTGCAAATTGTTCAGACGGGTGAGGAGTTCTAACGTGTTTGTTTATTGGCTGAAGCTTCGATTTGTGACTCGTTTTTCGGGTTCCGTGATCGACAAAGAAACCCTGTTTTCCTTTAGTTCATTTATACGTGTAGTTTAATGTTTTAAGCATTATATTGACATCATTTGTAATATAAATTTTTGGTGAAATGCTGTAAAAAGGTTTAGAAACCACGTTAAAAGTGAGGATGACATTATGTTTAAATTGAAAAAAAGGATCCTATTGTTTTTGGTTTACATAGTTAAGTTTAAATAAAATTTTAGTCACTTCTATTGTGTTTGTATATGTATATTAAAAATTATTGTTACAAATTTTGTTTGTTCATTTGTTTATTTGTAAACGCTAAACTCACTAATATATTGCGGTAAGCTTCATTTAACATTTAGTGTTCATTTCATTTCAATCTGTCCATTAAATATGAGTAGGTAAATGAGATTTTTTTTCAATTAAAAATCTAGAAAAACTCGAAAATTGAACCCCGCGTCGACCAAGTTGCAGGCTGCACCTAATTCATATCAAAATAAACAAAATCAAAATATTTTTATTCAAAGGAGATAGATTCTTTTAACTGTTTTGAACGTCAATAAAATACCACTACCGACTCTGACGCAGTGTCGTTTTGAAGACTTCAATTAATACTTACATATTTTCAATTGACCAATTGGCAAATATAAGAGGAACGTGAGGCTGACTCAAAAAAACCGTGAGATCGCAATATAACATCACATTTGTCTTTTTTTAATAATCCCTTAATTTTTTCCTTTCATTCCTGTTCTGCTCCCTAAAGTCCTATCGACTTAATTTGTCTATGGATAAGTTATTAGTGGAAACATTGTTGATCTATGTATTTATGAAATTGAATTATGTACAACAATTATTTTATGTTTACCAAATATAAGTAATTAAAATTAACTTTCGTTGTTTCGGATTTTCATTCAAAACATTTAAACGTTAGAATTTTTCAAAAACCACTTTGGCTTATCGAGCTGAACTCTGAGTGATATAGAAAGCTGTTAAACCGATAAGACGAGTAGAACGAAGTGTTTACGACTGCGATTGAAAAACTAACTTCCGGAGCGATTAAGTGAAGTTTAAAGTAGTTTTAGAAAAACACGAACGGAGTTTAAGCTGTTGACAATAGATTACGGTTGTAATTAAGTACGAGTCGACTATAGACTTTAAATTAAACTGTTTATGTTTACAATTTATTTCGCAAAAACAAGCAATTGGGGCAACTTATGATCTATGTTGCAAGTTCCTTACTGTTTCGCACCATCAATATATTGACGGTGCATAGGCAATATGTACATGAAAATATACTATATATTAGGAACCATAATGACAAATTTGCCAAAATTTTAATAATCATAATTATAATAAATCCTTATTGAAGCTCCATTACGACGTTGCCTAATTGTCGTAAATTTATTTACTTTACAGTCAGAGAAAGTAAATTTAATGAAATTCTAAGTCTAATCTTATTATATATCTTATGTTGTTGTTTTATCTATAATTTGTTCAACAGCCAACCTTCTAACCGGTTAATTTATTTTTCTACTATGTGTATGTGTGTGTGTGTAATTATCTTTGTATGTGTCTTTGGCAAACACGGCACACTGTTAGGACTTTAGTCTTGTTTGAGATTAGACGTCGATGTCTATGGCTGTTACCATTTAAGACCAGGTAGCCTGTGCCATCGTTAGCTACTGACACAACACTTTTAAACTAAAATCTTCGCCGTATTTATACATTTTGTTATGTAACGGGTACTCACGATTAACACTTTTATGAAAATACCTTATTATGAAATAAAACATTCGAATTTGCATTAGAATTTGAATGTGGTCGAACATTTACTATCTACCCGAGCCGTGAGACTACTCTACTACTCCCTTCCGTCAATACATTACTCAAAAGGGATTCTTATGGTCCTAAAAAGGACACGTCGGCCGGGAACTATCGTTTGATGGTTGATGTCGTAATGGCGGTCAGACCTCGGGAGTTATTAAGTCCCTTCGCTCGCTTTATGAAATATTTATTCGGCCCTACGTGACGATCCACGAAATTTTAATAAAGGGTCTTATTACCCGTTTTTATACTAGCGCTGCCAGTAATTGGTATCTTGGTTTTGTAAAGGACGAAGGGATTTACTTCTTTTTATATCAGCTCTGCTAGTAATTGAAACCAAAATAGTTTTGTAAGGGATGGATGGATCTTCTCGTTTTAACGTAAGCGCTGCAGTAATTGGTATTTAGGTTTTCTAACGGACGGACGGATCTTCTCGTTTTTATATTAGCCCTTCCAGTAATTGGTATCTTGGTTTTGTGAAGGACGGGGGGATATTTTGTTTTAATATTAGCGCTGCTTGTAATAGCTCTCATCGTATGTTGATTTTGTAAAGGACGTAGGGATATTTCGTTTTTAGATTAGCGCTCCCACTAATTGGTATCTTAGTTTTGTAGAAGGAGGGATTTTTTCGTGAGTCTGTCTTAATATTAGTATATAAAATATGAATCATGACGCCAGTCTCAATTTATTATTTGTTGGATACCACATTCATTTCTGAACTGATTATAACGTTAAATGTATGCAAATAATTGTATTATTACTCATCTTTCAGTACATTTAAGTTATATGAGAGAAACTATTATTAGTATAGGAAGTTATTACTATTACTTTTAAATATTTCTACAATAATATATAGAGCTCCGTACCTATTATCATCATGTAACCGTGACGAATAGGCAATCATTATTAAAACAGAGCACTGACAAATATACATCATATGCCTAGTTTATAAAAATCAATACTATGCTCGTTATATGACGCAGTTGTCTCATAACTAATAGAACCCACATTTCGTCATCAATGAAACCAATAAAATGGGTAAATATTTCTCAATAAAAACCAGCAATTTATTTCATTAGACGTCGTAAAAATATTAACAGTCCCCACCGATATCGACAATTGAGTCCATTTATTGAGAAATTTTATTTGTACGCCAATTTCTTTTTCTTTTGATAGAAAAGACACGAATTATGAAGGTAAAGACCGGGATGAAAACGTAACCCTAATATCGTCATATTTATCTGGTTTTCTCAAGCCACTAGTACTCTTAGCACTTTTGATGGAAAAACAGAGTTTAGCCGTGACCACGAGCCATACATCGAAATATCGGCAATTAAAAAGCGTTAATCGTGATTACCCGTTATTATTATTTAATCGAAAAACAGACGTTAAAATATAAAATTGTTGTTAAGTTTAAATAAGAATTTAATTATGTATCTACGTAAGTATATAAATACAAATAAATTTGGAAGAAATTAGCATCACAAATGGTAAAAGACAGGAGAGGAAATTTCTTAAAGTGGATTATATTATTTTATTAAAATTATATATTAAAAGTGTAGCCAGTAACCGCACCTTCTCAACCGTAACGCAAGCATTGAATGGCGATGGATTATGAGAGTGGTAATAATACCACCCAGGCCAAACTATAGTTTTACCACCTAGTATAAAAGAACCCTATAATTTTGAAATTTCCGTCCTAACCATGAGTCCATAAAACTTGTTCCAAACCTTTTACAGATGTCCATACTGCAGTTACGACTACAAATCAGGTAAACTCGATGTTCCTTTTATTTTGTAAGAAATAACGACCCTTACCAAACAGTTTTATCAATTTTCTTATCAATTACACTCATATCGACGTAAGTGTTTGAAACCAATACGGAAGCTAAACGATATCGCCCAGTCATCATGCCCACATAAACATTATTGTGTGGATTCATCGTGATCTAACGGCTTGTAATAAAGATGGATTGATGGCGTCCCTACGGATGCCTTGTCGAACTTTCTCGAAATGGACGATAAGAATCTATTGTACAGGTGGTGGAACTATAGTTCGACCGGGAGGTACGACCGCCGTCCTTATAAACCACTGTAAAACAACATACACTTAAAATGTAGACAACCATCTTAATCCTCAGGAGTAGCGACGCATCTACGTACGGGTTCAGATAGAACTTCAGTCCTGTTTGAGTCTGCAGACTCCTATACTATCTATCCCCAAATAAAAAATATACAATACAACTAGTTTTTACCGGCGACCGAAAAAATCGATATTACAATATATCTCCTTAACTCATGTAGCTCTTTGTACCCTGTATCTACGAGTATATTTAACGCCAATTTATAAAAGACATCATACATTATTTTTTTATTTTACTGGTTTAGGGTGGATTTTCCGAATTTACTTTCTTTATAATCATTCGCGCTATATAAAGAATTTATCTATAAAATGTCACGATTTTAATTTCAGGGGTGCATCTGTTTTTGAGTATTTCAGTCACTCTCTTCTATTATTCTAGGTGTATAAATTCACAGGTGATCTTCTACCGATATAATTTCAACAACCAAATATTTATTCAAAATCCTTCAAGTTTCAAATAATATTTTAAATTTGAATTTAATTCAACATTCGAGTACCTTTAGCTATAAATTGAAATTATTGTCTCAAACAACGATCGGGCGATGGGTGTAGGTTTAAAATCCAAAGCTAGATCTAATCTAGAAAATTGCCAGTAATAAAATAGATCAAGCGCGACCTTCACGTCGAACTTTCAAAGAAATCGAATTGCAAAATACATGTTACTCTGATGTATTTGCACCTTTGACCTCTCGAGTCAAGGATTTATTGCTATTGAGTGTAGACCCTTTGCGAAACTAGCCGTCTTCTACAATTTGGTGGATATTCAAGATATTGTAAGTATTTTTAGGTATAGGTGGGTGAACAGCTCAGCTCAGAGAGAACTTAAGTTCTGTGTTAGCTTGTATGTGGGTTTTTAGAGCTGCAGCACCTGCAGCTTATAGGCAAAGCCACATTAACATAAAATGTGGGAGAACAATAGTTCAATCGGAGATGTGCCACCACCTTCTTCATAACTAGCACGTAAAGCATTACTTGTATTTCGGTTGGAGAGGTGCGGTTGCCGGCTACACTTTGAAGCGCGATGACCATCTTAGTCCTCAAAACTAGCAACGTATCTACATTCGAGCTCAGATAGGATTATAGTGGTGTTTGTAATTGTACGTTGATGTCTGTGGCCTGCAACCACTTAACATCAGGTGTCTTGCATGCTCGTTTGCTACTCTTCTAGCAAAGAAAAAATCGAAACTGTATGCCCGATTGGACTGTAGTTAGCAAGGTAGAACACTTCGGCCGGGGAAGTCTACCGCCGCCCTCATAAGCCGCTGCATGTTTCGAGTAAAGAATTGTAAGCAAAAATCGATTAACCAGTTACATGGTAGCTCATGGTCACACTAAATCAGTTTAGAGTGACCACGAACCAGGCAACCGGTTTAAAATATTTAAAATCGTTAATCGTGAGTCCCCGTTTTATATTTAAATGACATTTTTTTAATATCAAATATTTCCGGTGCTGAAGTTACATTTACAATTGTATTCCATCGAATCTATAAACTAACAATAGCACAAAAGCGTACTGTGAAATAAATTTCACAGAAGCGTGTTGCGAAAATAGTTAATTTCATAAATTATTTCCGTCAACGTTAGATTTTCAATATCCATTTCCATCGGCACTATAAACGTCATAACAGCGAATGTATCGCGATAAACAAATCGAGTGCGAATTGCATTCCGAATGGTTAGCACATCCATCACCGGAATTGGCCGATCCATCATCACTCGCAAAACATCTGCTGGTGCAACGACTGTATAGGGAAATAGTTACAAATATTACTGTAATTCGTTGTCTTTATAAGTAGTTTTTAACGCCATCTGTTGGTAAAACCAGGCATAGTTTTCCGTAGGTAAGGCTAGTTCTGGTGACGCAAGAGCTGGTACACCTTTCGTTTATGGAGAAGGTTATGGCGGACTCTGACCGACTAAAATCCTGACGGGTGTTCACGGGAACGTTCGCCGCACATCCAGAGTCGTGGACGCTCAGCTCTCACAGACCAGGCCCAAGAATAACTCTCGACACTCTTTTAATAAATAGAGATAGGTTATTAAGATTTCAGAAATTACTACTACGCATTTAGCGATGTCTCTTGTCATGAAGGAGTTGAGTAAGTGTTGAGATGTTAATACAATAAACAACGAAGTAGCGAGTATCAGCAAGTAAAATAACGTAGAAGAAGTAAGCTTTTGAAAAGTAGAAAAATAGTTCGAGCGGGGAGGTACTACCGCTGTTCACAAATCGCCGTAAAGCCGTTCTTGTGTTTTGATTGGAGAGGTGTGGTTGCCGGTTACACTTTCAAGAGAGGCAACTATCTTAGTTACCAGGAATAGTAACATATCTATGTTCGAGCTCAGATAGGATTTCGGCCGTGTTTGCGATTTTACATGGATGTCTATGGGCTGCGACTACTTACCATCAGGTGGTTTGCATGCTCATTTGTTACTCTTCTGACATAAAAAACATATTTTCACATCGTTCAGTTCGATCATAAAGCAATCACATACGCGGCTTATCCATATCAAGGCAATATTTCCACGAACCAACCGCTATAATAGAAAATCGATTCAGAAACATTTGACACATATATCTTTCAAGCGAGCAATAATAACTGTAATAACATAATACTAACATCCGAGAGCGAACATAACTCTTTGGATTTTATTCGTATAAGGCTGTTTCGACCTCGTAGACGATTAGAAAAGATAAATCTTACTTTTACTTAATAAGTTAGTGACATAGGTAATAGATAACTTTTTTATTTGATAGTACACACTTTGGAATATGTTATATTACTAGAAATAGTAAAACGCTTCGTATTTTCATTTAAATTAAATTAATACTTTTGAACATTGATCCTTACAAATCAATAAAATATATGAAAGATGTAGATAGATAGAAGATTAGAAGAATAATCCATAAATTTGGGACAAATAATAGCTAAATATTTATTCTAAATTAGCTGCGGCTCGCGATTGTATTCGCGTGGGCTTAAATTTTCCGGTTTTTCAAAATTTTGTAACAACGAAAATTGGTCATGTTTTTAAATTTACGTGTTTTTAAATATTTAAACGGAATGAAATTAAACGAATGCTAAATATTAACTGAAGCTTGTTGCTATACATTTATGAAAATTACGCTAAAATCGGTTAACGATATTTCTTACCAATTGTGTTGTATTCCGCAACTTGTTGGCTATGAGGACACTTATGGTACCTCCCTGATCGAATTGTTGTAGCATCTTTAGATTGCTTTAAAGTCCTTTTTATAAACTTAAAAAAGACATGAACTTTTTTAGTACTTGGATTGTTTTTTTTAATCCCAGTTTAGTTTTTCTTTTGATTCAAATCTTGTTTCGGATCTAGGTATGTTTAACGTACAATGATTTGGGAAAGATTAGGCGAGCTGCTATAAACCAACCTTGTTAATCCTCAATTTTTCCATCGTTTCGATGTAATCTATAGCGAGGAGTCTTGATTTATTCTGTTACAGCTAAAGTGTACACTTTACTTGACGGCGTGAGAGATTTATGACCTCATTTTTTCCCCTTGAATGGTGAAATCTGGATGTTGTTAATCTTGTGGATGCTCATCTTGAAACGAAATTTATTTGATACTAGCGACTGGCCCCGGCTTGCAATCATATTGCAAATATTTAAATATGCATATGTTATACATATGAACCTTCCTCGTGAATTACTTTGTCTACTGAAGAAAACTGCATTAAAATCCGTTATGTAGTTTGAAAGATCTAAGCGTACAGACGGCGGGAGGCGATTTTGTTTTGTGTCTTCTAAATAGAATATGCGTGTCACAGGTTTCTTATAAAAAAATCTACTAAATTTTTAAAGAAAAATAAACGTATTATTTTGTAAGGTAAAGCTATAACACCTGTATTTTTATTCTTAAATGTTTTAAGTAAGTTAATTATTAAGTTAAATTTGATATAAAATGTCTATATAAATAAAGCTCAATTATTAAAAAAAACATTTCGCAGATTCGTCACGGCATCCAAATCATCGAGTACGATTTTATATACCGAGGGGCGAAGATAACATAGATATATTCTTGCCAATAAATTTAACGACCTAAAGTAAGATTGAAGGGTTCGAGACGACTGTCCTACCTTTGTTTGTCATCAAAAGAGCCTGAGGGCATTTTCTTTATATATGGATTTTTAAGATAGGGAGCAACTGTAGAAATTGTTTCCAAAAATGCCTTAAGGCAATCGATGCTGGGTACAGAATAATGATAGCTCTTAAGATAAGATATTCATGAAATTTAAAATTTAATCAACATTTATAGCTGAAAATCTGTCACCGTCCTCGATTTTATACATTAATACGAGATAAAGTAAATGTAAATTATTCATACCTCAAAAATTTGAAACGTGTGTTAGTTAAACTAATTTAAAATATATAGAAATCAGAATTTTCCACAGAATAATTATAAAAAGTTTGACGATTTTCAAGGCGTTAGTAGCAATTTTCTCATAATCTTTAAACTAATGTCGACGTAAAATATATACAGTCAATCAGTAACTTGTCAGATTGGCCATGACCATGATCCTGGCCGTGACCACGATCCATACGACTGGTTCAAAATATGGACAATTGAAAATTTAAAATTCGTTAATCGCGACTACCCGTTACAAAGCCAAAAAATATTTCATAAAGTTTAGTTTAATACCTGTGTTTGCATTACGTCATGACTTTAAACCATGTCATGACAACAAACAAATTCTGAAAAAGAAATCTGTATTTGTCCATGCCATTCGACGAGCTCCTTCATTCCCATATTCACAATATCCACGAGGAAGGTGAGTGAAAAATACGAGGGGAAGACAATTTATAAGGCCTTTTGTGAAAATGAAATTTGTATCCGTATTGTCCATTTCCTTGGGATCCCGATGAAAAGGCAGATTAATATGGCCGTTGACTTGTCGCTGTGATGTTTTCCAACCCTACGCTTTCAAATTATTGTTTAATTTTTGTATAGAATTGTGAAGTTGTTGTATAAATTGAGTTGAAATTTAAGAACAAAACTAATGACCAACTGTAAGGAAACCTGTGTGGAGACTGGAGACCAGAGACCGGGGAATGGAGAGGAGAAACGGGTGCTAGGATACCGGGGGCTGGTTTTCAGACACCTGATAACGAAGACCGGAGACCGAGGGACAAACTTCAGAGAGCACACAGCGGAGACTGGTCACCGGGGACCAAACACTGGACTTGGGTTCGGACTTCAGAGACCGGAGACCAGAATCTGGAGATCGGACACCAAGAACGAATAGCAAAGACCAAAATCCAAAAACCGGGGACCGTAACCATGGACTGGAGACAGTACACAAAAACAGGAGACTGGAGACCAGAGACCGAAAGAAAATGTCCAGTAATGGAATCAAAATGGGTTGACGATAATGATAAATTAAAAACACCTATCACACCAATTACTTTGTTAAGTATCATTTATGTACTAATATTCTAACAATAAGAATATTATAATTAGTTTTAAGTTATTGAGTATTATATTTAGATAAATAATATACTAATGAAATATAATTTTATTAATATATTATTTATTTAAATTTACAAGGTGGTGGAGCCGTTAGGGCTCGTCCGGGGTGGCACCACCGCCACCCTCATAATCCGCCATAAAGCAACATGCTCTTCATGTATTGTGTTTCGGTTAAGGAGGTATGGTTGCCGGATACACATTATTGGAAGCGACCATC
>DWON01000653.1:0-30511 GCA_018251015.1 Phocides pigmalion okeechobee
CTGAGCTCGAACGTAGATACGTTGCTACTCCTGAGGACTAAGATGGTCGCCTCGCTTCAAAGTGTATCCGGCAACCGTACCTCTCCAACTGAAACGCAAGTAACGCCTTACGGCGGATTATGAGGGTGACGGTTGTACTTCCACGGTCGAACGATAGTTCTCCCAACTACAGTTACATTATTAATAATAGAAACATTTAGAAAATAATTCATTATTCATTATTTGTGTTTTTTTTGACAGCAAATCAAACATGTCCGCTAATATACCATACGTAAATTATCTATAGACATACAAAAAATCTAAACGTGTTTGAGTGTTAGGATTATTTTCGGATACAAAAAAACATGTTTCATTACTATTTACATTGGCATCATTGATTTGAATAAAATAATAAATGTTTAGGACTTCTTACAGAATCCTTAAATCCATAAATTTATAACCTTTTTTTATTTAATATTATTTACAACAATAAAACCTTTAAAGTAAATAATAATAAAAGCCTAAATAATCAAGGGAGTCCGTGCCCATGCGGCGTAGTGCCGAGAACGCTAGCCGAATTGTTGCGCTGAATAGAGATCGCAATTCTCTACGCACGATATGAGCCAGTCCTCTTGTCACTAACAGCATCGATCAAACGCGAATTGTTTAAAAACATGGGCTCTTGTTTTGGTATTTTCGTACTAAATCCAGAACTTTCCAAATTGTGTTCCGAAAAACAGTTCCTAAATAAACATAAAATTGTTTTAATAGATGATAGTAAGGGTCCGTGGTCTACAAAAAGATTTGCCATTTAACTAGAATGTTAAGAGCTATGACAGATTTAAATGGAGCACGACAATTACTCTTTAGGCTTCTATATCCAAATGGCTGTAAATAATCCTTTATAATTTTGTCGCGTCCTTGTATCACAGCCAGCTTGAAGATTATAAAACAAAATTTGTGAAACAGATGTGTTCTATAAAAAAATATTAGACGCGGCACCTCGTATATTTAAAGGATCAATTGTCGTGACGTCTTATAAACAGTGCTCGTACGCTGTTTACGGCCAAAGACCTCATTTCCTCACCACCTTGAGGAATAAGAATGAGGAAAACCTATACTCGTTATTTATCGTGGTATCTCTTGGAGGAGTATCCCATAAATTTCATGTATCCTCATTCACTTGACTGTTCTTGATAGACCAGATGTTGCCAGTCCGTCTTCCTTGGGACCAATCGAAAAGTCAGATCGATTTTTTTCTCATCATTCGATACATTCTATAAACTGCTATACGAAGTGCGTATAGCAGTTACCAGAATACTTACAAAATGATATATAAATTACATGTGGTACTTAAGTATTTAAGGAAGGGAAGCATATAATCCAATACACAAAGACCTCCCTCAGTTTCTATAAATATATCACACGCGCAGTAATCACCTTAACTCTCAGGAGTAGCAATGGATCTACGTACGAGCTTAGACAAAAGTTCCATCCTATTAAATTTAGATACGGATGTCCACTTAATATTAAGTTATGTTATATTAAGTTAGATACCTATTACACAGTATAACTTTCTGGCATACTGGCAAAGAAAAAGCTATCGACGTCGTTATAATGCTGTTTCTTTACAGGGTGATAAAGGGGAGATGGGCCCACGAGGCCGAAGAGGAAGGCCTGGACCGCCAGGGCCTCGAGGGCCACAAGGCCTTCAAGGCATGACTGGTATACCAGGTGCACCTGGTATCAAAGGCGACACTGGCTTACCGGGATGGGTGGTAAGTAAACAAATACCTTATTAATAAAATTGTTTATTAAAACATAAAAAACGACTGGTTGATTATCAACCGCTAAGGTAAATGAAGACTTCCCGCAAAGTTGCAGGTTTGAACCCTGATCAGACAGATATCAATGTGACCTAAAGACACTATTTGAATTCACATTAAAAATTGCTTTCATATTGTAACAAAAGTAGTTTACAGGATGGAGACTAAAGGCAGTTAGAGATAAGTTATTTTTTCATGCCCATAAGAAAGATGTGGGAAGGCTCACTTACATATGTCCCTGTAGCTTCGATAATCTCCTGACTTAAGAAACAGCTACACAGTGTCTTCCAGGAACAGGAATGGTAAGAGTCAGCGCTTAAGCCGTTCCTACATAGCGGTCCCGATAATTTTCCATCATGTGCTTCCTTATTTAATTTTATAAAATTTATTTCTCACCTGAATTAATCTATCCGGACGAAAAAGTTCTGAATCTGTAGTATATGTGTATCTTATTTTAAGAAATGTAATAAAATGTAAGATTTAACAATTATTTAACTGGACCCATGTAACAGCCATTCGAGTTAATTACTATATCATATTAAATATTGAATACCAATTTTTTGCACGCAAACAGAATCAAAAGGTAATTATTTATTTTTATTAATGTTTTTAGATATAATTATTTAAGTATATAATTTTTTATCACATACTTACTTTTGTAACTGGAGTCGTAGATGATGGATTGTAGAACTACAGTTCGTCCTTAAACAGCGTGATGTAATTCTTGATTCACACTAAAAAGCAATGCACCTTCTCAGTCCTCAGGATAAGCGACGCATCTACGAATGGACTCAGATAAGACTTAGTCAAAATATAAAAAAAATCATTTATCTTTTCTTTTTCATTTTTTTATTGTCAAAGAGTAAGAAACGGGCATGCAGGCCACCTGATGTTAAGTGGTCACTGCAGCTCATGGGTTGTCCATGTCCACATCCAATCTCAAATATAACAGAAGTTCGATTTAAGGATGGACGCAGATGCGTTCCTACTCTCAAGGACTAAGATGGTCGCCTCCAATAATGTGTATCCGGCAACCACACCTCCCCATCCGAAACACAATACATGAAGGACATATTGCTTAAATACTTATATAGTGCAGTTTAAACGAAATTAAGGTGGAAACACCTTAGAGCTATAATGACCTCAACACGAAATGAATCATCAAAATCGGTTCATAAACGAAGAAGTTACTTGCGAAGACATTTCACAGCGTCAGTAAATAATTCACAGCGCCTTTTTAATCTATTCATAAACAAACATTAAAAATACATTTGGCAAAAAACAAAGACAACTTAAGAATAACAACTGTACATATATGTGTCTGTTTGTAATATTAAAATAATTGTTTTTTACTAAATGCACGTGTATGTATACACGATACATATACCAAAATAACATGTTTTTAAAATTGTCTGTTTGTTTGTTCCGGCTAATCTCTGGAATGACATGACCGATTGTGACAGGACTTTCACAGGCAGATAGCCGATGTAATAATGAGTAACTTAGGCTCCTTTTATTTCAGAATTATATAAAATAAACGCGGACGAGATCGCGGGCACACCTAGTCTTAAACATAACTAACCAAGCAAGGTCGAACATTGCCGGGTGACGTCACAAGCGACTGTGTTTTTAACGTAGCTAATAATAGAATTTACATGCGTCTGGTTATTGAGACGCAAAATTAATTGGTACTCATTACCATAACTAGTTAGCTCATAGCATAGTGGTGATAATCGGGCTTTAACTCGGAGGTTCAGGGATCAAGTCCCTAGCACACCGCCATCTGATACTAGAGGTTGTGTTCTTATCAACTTTATGCCATAGTAAAATTTTGCTGTAAAAATATTATTTGTTCTTTTTTTTATTCTACATAAATGTATTTTTCAATTGCCTGATATATCATATAATACTTTTTATACAGTTATTTTTTGGATTTTGATAAAAATTTGCTTAAAAACAATTCATTATCTTACAGCCACAGACATAGTTTCCTGTACATATAATTCGTATAATTTGATATCATATTTTGCATTTAAAACACGTTTTAATGTTAATTTCCATACAAAAAATCATGTGTTCACATTTAAATTTAATCAGGTTTATTCATAATGTACGCAAAGATCTAATTCTATGTCTGTATCAAATGTATTTTATAACTTAAGGTATATATATACTTCGTTTTTAAATATTTACTATTTCACGTATATGTTTAAGATAGTTTTATACTTTTTTATGTAAGAAGAGTTGCAAATGAGCATGCATCACCTGATGTTAATTAGTCGCAGCACATAGATCCACGACCACCACAAATACGACTGAAATCCTTCCTGAGTTCGAATGTAGATACGTTGCTACTCCTGAGGACTAACATGGTTGCCTCGCTTCAAAGTAACGCCGGCAAACGCATACGACCGAAACACAAGTAATGCTTTACGATGGATTATGAGGGCAGTGATGGTGACTCCCCGTCGAACTATAGGTCTTCCACCTTGAAACTAAATTAACTAAACTTGAATATAAAATAAAGAGCTATTCAAAAGTGGAAAACGCCAATGTAACAAATTAATGAGGTTCTTCTTTCAGGGCCGGCCAGGTACCCTAGGCCCACCCGGGAACCCAGGCCCAGCTGGGCCAAAAGGAGAGAAGGGAGACGCAGGCGTGAGTCTCCTAGATATGTCTATGGTAAGTGAGGTACTCTTAAGTCTATATAAACATTATTTTTATGTACTTACTATCAACTCGGACCAGCTTCGCTCGGGTAATAGAGTTTATATATACTTACATTATTTTTCTTTCACACATGCATTCAGTCATTACCTAGTTGCAAAAATTAACAATCAGAAACATCTTTTTCGAACAACGACTGAATTGCTAATATAGTATATTTAACTATTTAAATTTTCGCACAATTTACAAAAAAAACTTTAATTATTATGCATCAAAACCTCAGGAATCAACCTGTTGTTGAAATCTGTGAGAAAATCCGACCAGTACTTTTTGACTTCATCATTAACAGATAGAAAGACAGACGCGACGGGGGACTGTCTTTTATAATATTTAGAGATAAGAATAAAATTTAAAACACAGGACCAATAAAATTTGTGATATCGTCATATTTACAAAAATGCTTGAACGTTTTTACTGATTGGATGTTTGAAAGCTTATCAATAATTTACCAAAAGGAAAAACGGTACACCGGTTTTTTGAGACGTAGACATGAGACAAGACATTAAATATTGTAAACACAATTTCATATTTTTACTTTAAACATTCCTTTGACATTAAGAATTCCATACATCTAACAGATTGCTAATATAACGCTACAGTGTTCTGGTGTGAATATGTGATAAGACTTAACTTTTATGATACGCTCCATCCTACTCAGGAATGAGAATTTAAAGATGGGCGGACCATAGTTCGCCGGGGGAGGTCCCACTGCCGCCGTCATAAACCGCCGTAAAGCATTATTTGTTCCGGTTGGAATTTGCGGTTGCGGCTGCACTTTGAAGGAAGGCGACCATCTTAGTCCTCAGGAGTGGCATCCTATCTACGTTCGAGCTCAGATAAGATTTCGGTCGTGTTTGTGGTTGTAGGTGGATGTCTACGAGCTGCGACCACTTAACATCAGGCGGTTTGCATCCTCGTTTGCTACTGATTTGTTACTGATGTGACATAGAAAAGAGACTTTAAGTAGAACGACTATTGTAATGGTGTTGGTAACAATCACTTGGGAACAATCAGTTGAACCTACGCCAATTGATCGATCAAAGTAAAATATACGCAGATTTCCTTTTTTGGAAAATTGGACCAAAATGCGAACCTACACTGAGCTCTTATCGAAATAAATATTTACACAAGATTTAGCAATGACGTAACGTAAGGACGTCTGCCTGATAATTGTTTACGCACATAGTTATAATAATTTTATCGGTGTAAAGTACATTTTTATTGATTATCTGTATTCAAGATTGCAAAATTTTGTTATTGAGTTTTAATGCGAGTACTCCATGACTTATATTTTTTCAAAAGTATTTTGTATTTTATGAAAGTTATTAATAATATTGCATTTGTGCTTTCGCATATTAGATACCTATTTATTCTACAATAATAACGTTTCATTTAATATAGATATTTCAAAAGATTTTCGTCACTTATTCAAACGTAATAAGCCTGCAGATTGGTGTTTTAACTACAATTGTATTAGTTGTTTTATGTTTCCATTTTTTTTAGAATTATCATATTTAAATTTTTAATTGAATATAGGCTGCTTTGTAGAGATTTCCTTTACGTTATGATAGTTGCAACGGGACGGTTACGAATATGTCCTTTTTTACGATTTTAAACTAATATCATCACGGAATTTATACTTTATTATATAACGGGTACTCATGGTTCACGCTTTTTAATTGCCGATATTTCAAACAAGTTGAATAGCTCATGGTCACGGCTAAAAATCATAGTTTAGCCGTGATCACGAGCCGTTTTCATTCATTCATTGTCATTTTTATCTATTAAAAAATTTCTTATATTCATATTTTAATTAAGTATGTTAAAAAGTAGAGATAAAAAACGGATCCAAACTCATAATTACGTACTGCGTTATCATGCTTATTGTATTTTTTAATTTTAATCATAAATCTGCAATATCGTTAACGTAGTTCTGATTGCTTCTTGTGCACTATTATTGAGCAATTCAAACTGTCTCATCATTAATGGAAGCTTCCACTGTTCCGCTGGAACATCCAGCCTTCCCAGCATTGACCAATTTGACCAACGTCTCGAACAAATTGTCTACCAACGGAATACCAAAGCACTCCACTACATGATAATCTCTTTTAATAATAATTTCTTGGAGTTGGAAATGGAAAAAAAATACGCGCGACGGCGGTCAAATACCACAGATAAAACAACATTTGACTAATTGTTTGAAAATTAAAATGTCCGTCATTTCTTCTCAATATCACTAAACGACATCATTAGTTCAGTGGCATGAGCTATCGAAAATTGTATACAATGTACAACCAAAAGCAAATACACACAGATATACCAATAACTATGTACGTTGATATATACCAATCAACGTAAGGTGGACTGTAGACTTTGCCTGTTTGTTAAATCCACAACATAACAATATTACCTTATCATAACTCCTATCTTCACATCTATCAAAAGCAGCGGTATAGCAGTGAATAAATTTCAAGTTGATTATTGGAACCACAATATTTATTTGATATATCAATAAACACGCTTCTTCAACTTAAGGGGTAGTCCTCCGACGAAGCCTTCGGCAACGATAGCAGTGGGTTCGGGGATTGGATTGAGAACGCTATTCGCAGCAGGTTCTACCGTGAACTTCTGCAATACCGCTGCGATGCCGGCCATCGCCTGCATCTGACCTAATCGGGCACCTGTAATGAGGAGATAAATACATTTAAATATTATATAAGTATTCTCTGTATTTATTTTCTATTACCTGTATTTCGTTGTCACTGTGGTGGTAGTTTTGGCGTGACCACGAGCACTAGTTCGAAATATCGGCAATAAAAAATCAAAAATTGTTAATCGGGAGTACCGGGTACATAGTAAAAATATATAAATTCAGCGATAATATTAATTTAAAATCAAATATTCCCTGTTACACCAATTCCCTACACTTACAAGCCACACCTTGGTCTTTATTGTTATTAATTTAGCATCTGCCTCACAATTTCACCTGGGTTTTGGGTGGACACCCAGGGTTGAATGGTAAAGAATGCCATTATACCTAACAGAATGCCATAATAACCGCGACGTGAAAAGAAAAGAAAACTAACTTAAATTCACGTTTTGTAACATCCGTTGTTTTTAAAAGATGATACCATACATATATAAATGAATAAATAAATTGTTGTTAATTCTCATCTCACGGTCTGAGATAAGTCAGTCCTATGGTTCGTGTAAATGTCCACGAATTGAATCCATCAATTGTTTGCTATTGTTTTAACATAACTTCAAAACCGAAAAACTGTGAAATATATCGATAACCATAATGAACTGACACGCGGAAGATTACGATTTCGATTCCCAACCAAGCAGATATCTGAATGAATTTAGATTCCTGTTTGCTATAATTTTGTGTGAGTAAGACTGATAATTCTGTCTTACATTACAACATTAAGTTCATATTTTATGAAGACCTTTATCTTGAAAACTTTAGACCGCTTTTAACGGATTTTTTAGTGTGTATTATAAAAAAAATAAGTAAATCGCCGACACCAAGGCCGTACCGTCTTCTTGTGAATGATTTTTTTGTCTTTATGAGTGTTCATTGCACCCACGTAACCACTGTTTGCATGTTTGAGTGTTAAAACGTTATTTTATTATAGAGTAGGTGTGATATATCCCTAAATGGATGATATGTAAGTTATCTAAGTTACCCAATCTAAATTTTTGGAACAATTTGAATAAAATTATGAACACGGATAAATAATATTTGACTTTCTAATTGTTCTTTTTTCTTGCTCTATTACACCTCTCTGTTTCTTGACAATAAATTTAAAATACTTTTTCTTGTAAAATATACTTTTAACTTACAATAAAAGAGAATTCTTTAACCATATAAGTAGTAGTAAGTTAGTTACTGTAAGTTATTTGTATTTTTACGTTATCAGAGATAGTACTGTCAGATAGCTTAATAGATAGTGTTACGTAGTCGTTGTAATACACGATTTTTTAATGGAATTGCCTCGTGACTTCATGATATCTACACAATATATACTTAATCCTTACAGTATTAGATTGAATCAACTAGTTTTTATTTGAAATTAGCTCTATAAAAATAATTCTTTCGAAGATTTTAGTTATTCATATATTGAATTATATTATAATTATTCACATTATTTCCTTTCAACTATTCTTAATAGTGCTTTATGTCCAAACCATTTCAAGGTAACATACTTAAATATACGCACACATTAAACCTATTGTATAGTTTCCAAATCAAACAGTAAGTAACATTACTTATTGTTAAACAGTAGTAACAAAGAAAGCATTTTTATTTTTATTTTATTTTTTTAGTAGTAATTATCTCAGCAGTCTAAACCGGATTAGAGGATATAGATTTGCCTCAATATACTAAACTTTTCAGAAGAGAATACCAAAAATACTCATCGAAATACCACCGGTGTCATTATCTAGTACTAGGAATAAATGCCAGGATTCTAGGTTTTCCTATGAATCCTGAAAGTACAGGATACATTGCTTATCTAAAGCAATGTATCCAGTACTTTCAGACCAAAAAGTACATCGAAATTATAGAGATGTTTCACACACATATATATATATATATATATGAAAATAAAATTATCTTTTTTTCGCTAGGAACATTTCTCAGCTAGTTTTAATCTGTTAGCAACATATTTACAATCCGATAAGCTAAATTGTTTTCAGTTCAAATTCAGTGCATCATGGTGAATGGATACGTCTAGTTAGGAAACAATAATTTGAAAAATCGCCTAACTACTTAATCTTTTGTAATCAATGATATATACATAATAGATTTTTACTAATGGTTAAAGATTTTATATTCGGCAAGTTTAGCCGTGACCATGCAAACTGGTTCGAAATATCGACAACATAAATAAATGTATAAATTTTGCAATGATATTAGTTGGAAATCATATGTTACAAAGTTGGTATTGTAAATATTATAACAATAATATAATATTTCTATTTTCTTCCTTAAAATGGAGGTTAAAATAATTATACATGTACATAAGATTTTTGGTGTGAACTGAAATAACAATCAACTTGATGCCTGTGATTATAAACCCACGTTATTATAAGTATTAATTTTGTTTTTATTAAATTAATGGTAAATTGTTAATTTAAGGATTAAAAATTATAAAACGAAACTGAATTAAAAGCGATATATTTATGTGTGACCTTCTTTTGGAATAGTAATGAAAGAAAACTTACCAACACACGCTCTAGGCCCCTCTCCAAATGGCATATATATAAACTTTTTCATATCCTTTATATCATCAAACCTATCAGGATTGTAGTTTTTAGCATTGCTGAAGTATTTTTCGTCGTTATGTATAGCTTGTAACGGTATAAACACTTTAACACCTTCATTTATTGTTAAATCTATTTCAGGAAATGTGTACTCTGGTGAAGTACACTTTCTCATTAAGTACGCGACAGAAGGGTACATCCTCATAGCTTCATAAAATGCTTTTTCTAAATAATGCATTTCATTCACAGCATCATAAGTTATTTTATTATCATATTTCTTTAGCACTATATCAATTTCTTCCTGTACTTTTCTTTGACACTCAGGATTGAAAGCTAACTGGTGTAAAGTATAACTGGAGGTCGTAGATGAAGTCTCGAACCCGGCTCCGAAAAATACAAATACTTGAGCAGTCATTATGAGATCATCTAGCTCTAATTCAACAATTTTTGGCGAACCGTCAGGATTCTTTGCCTCTATTGACTCTCCGACGACTTTACCTTTGAGTTTTAGTTCTAGCAGCATGTCAATGAAATCATTTCTACCGGAAGGTTTATAATTTCTCTCTCTGAACATGGATTGCACTAAGTACGTCATTGTTGTTTCTAGCTCAGGTGCAAGAAAATGTAGATGCTTGCATAGATCTGGGAATATGAATTTTAAAGCACCACATACGGCATCCCGTGAATTTCTGTAAAATATTCTTCTGCCTAATTTTCTAAAATCTGAATTTTCATCGTTGAGAGCATCCATATTGATACCAAAGCCACAAGCACCAATGAAATCGGTTGTGTACCTTGCCATTAGCTCCCGAACGTCATATGAATCCAAATGCACAATATCTTCTGCAATAATTTGTAACTTCTCTGCTCTCTCCGTGATTAATGGAAACATTGCCTTTACTTTTCCTGTGCTAAAAGCGGGACTAAATCTTTGTCTCATCAATCGCCACAAATCACCATCAGCAAAGAAAAGGTTTTTCAATAATGGTTCTATAACAGTCTTATGAGTATTAAATCCTCTTGCATAAAAATGTTGAAAATCCACCACTAATATCCGCTTGATTAATTCTGGATCGCGTATAACTAATTCGGGACCATTTCCTCTATAAAAACCGACAACCTTCTCTTCGGGATACTTATTGTAAGCTTCAGTGGCCATCATAGCCATACTGGATTGTTGCAAAAATTGTTTAAGGTTGTTTCCGAAATACGGTAATGGCGCATCATGTTTGATTCCTTTCTTCTTCCAGTAGTTGAATGAGCGGGTTCCATGAAAATAAATGAGAATTAAAACTATCAATAACACATAAAACATTTTGCAACGATCGTGCGGAGTCGCGAAATTTACCTTCCGCACCAAAGCCGCGACTTTATCGACTGCCTGATATCACATGGAGTTAGTACATATAAATAAATCTGTAGTCAAGAGCGAACAAAATTTGCTAGGGTTCTGCGAATTTAAGTGATGCCTTTTTAATTGAAAATTTTAATGATAATAAAGTAGCCTGTCAAAATTGTTATTGATAGATGATATTCGTTAAATCTTGTAGGAGTCCCAATGACAAATTTTAAAACATTTGAGAGACGAAACGTTGATCACCAAACCATGTTTTCACTTATACACCTCCGAGTATATTCTAGATCTTTCCCAGTTGCAAAAAGAGACTCACGACAAATGGGCGTAACAGATGAAAGTATTACAAACATAATTTATATAAATATTTACAATATATATTATACATTTAATCTTTACTTTATTATTAATAATTCTGATGACACCGTTCATTAAATTTCCACGACATGGCGTTGTTTCCAAAAGAGTACCTTACCAAATCAAACAAATGTAAATATGATATGGTATATAAGTATTCTATTAAAAAAATACAATTTACACGTTTGGCTGTCTACTTTTACACGTGATTTTACCTTTGGAAGGTTCTTGATAACGTAATTTGACGTAATTATCGTTATCATTATCATTAATTTTACTGACTGTCTTCTCGATATGCTTTACGGACTAGTCTTTTTTACACATATAACTAAAATTAAACTTTAAGACACTCTTTGTTCTCAATTTACTACTTATTTGCGAACCATTTTTATTGTTATTTTTTACAACGACACCCTAAACAGAGATAAAAGGACCTATCTACAAGTAAAAGCAGATAATGTTTAGCGTTGTGAATCTAAGAATTTAATGTTATTGTGATTAACAACAAGTATCTTCAAAATCATTATAAAATAAGAAATATTCCACTCGTGTCTAGAATAACAGTATTTTTAAAACTGAAAACAAATTTTGGAGACGTTGCCGCCTTTTCAATTCCGTTCGTGAATTGAAAAAAAACACGGCCATACAAAAAACCGTGCAGAAGTTTCATTTACCAAGATTAGCTCAAGTATTAAGATGCAGAAAGACATTAAATTCCATTATTTTTTTATAGATCCTACATGACACTAACCAAATATTTATGGGTGCGCAAATAAAATACCCTTTTGCCATATAAAAAAATATATATTTCGTTAAAAATTAACCCTAAACACACAGATTCCGTCGAGCTATTCATTGTTATGTCGGTTCGTAACCTTTATATTAAAATAAATATTCAAATTATTTATAGCTGTCGTCAAAATTCAACCTTAATTCATTAAATTATATTTATGTACAAACGTTACACATGGCTCGAAATTTGTTCAATCAATTATCACTTTCAAATATTTTTGCGACAATCGTTACCGTGGGACTGTTTTATTACAGAACATAATATTTAACAGTAGCATTTACTTTAGCTGTGTTTGACATCAGAACTATGTACACAAACGATTATTTTTTAATTTAAAATAATTATTATAATTTTACACAGATATATTTATTACATATATAGATATGGCATCTAAATCTCGAATGCGGATCGTGATTTCAAATAAAGATAAAACAAAGGATATTTTGTAACGAAAATATTATTAATTTCATGGAAACAAAAAAATATTATTCTAATAGACTATGCATGAACATTATCCATACGTGCCCTCTTTCATTTTAGCAAGTAAAATAATAAAGCGAACTGGTTTTATTTTGTTATTTCACTACTTGGCTGTATAACAAAAAACATTAAAATTGCACATGTTTTACTATGTAACGTTTAAAAAATAATATTCTTAAGAGAACATTTATTTATTTTCTAACAAAGTGAACTATACGAAAATGTCATGATTTTCTGAAATATTTATTTTTGTAAAAGTAAACTTCGCAATTTTTATAAACTAACATTAAAATACTAAAATACGGTAAAGCATTTAGACCTATTGAATAGAACCATTGACCGTTCATGTGACACCGGGCTCTTTTTAATGTGGATAAATATTTGTTATGTTAAATTGTCTCTGCAACCCATGGACCTCTATGTTGAACCTCAGATATTACTAAAGCCCTGCCTAATTTACCAGACTCTAAACTAGAACATACAACATTAAGGTCTGAATACCAACGCGTGTGAAACGATGGTGCTTTTTAAAATGAACCACAATCTGGTCTATTTCTTTTTGATGCATACAATAATTTTATCTTCGCAATAGCTTATGTTATTCCTATTTTTAATACGTACAATAATTTTCTCATAAAAAATGCTTGTATTATCCTTATTTGGTTGTACAACTAATGAAAAACAAACGCGACCAAAGTGTTGACCTTGCTTGCCCTGTACAATACAATGCAATGCCTTAAACATATCAGCAACATCATTACAGTTCAACATTATCTCTTGAAAATTACAATAAAATCTGAGTAGATTGAAGGCAGAATACTAATAAAGCATTGTTACGAAAACTGGACTAACACTGCTGGGCACGGATTTATCCTGCAACTTGTCGGGAGATTTATGAGATTATCTCACATTGAATTTTGATTCAATAGAATCTACAATTTTCTTGTTTGTTCTCACTAACATTTCATGCTAAACGCGACCCATACACAGCAGTGAGACTGATAGAAAAGAACACAGCAATGCACATCTCTATTACAAAACTTATATGTACGTGGCATAAAGGTTCGGTGTGGTTTAAAAGTGGTAGAGCCGTTAGAGTTTGCCCGGCGCGGCACCACCGCCATCCTCATAACCCGCCGTAAAGCAACATGTTCTTCATATATTGTGTTTCGGTTGAGGAGGTGTGGTTGCCGGATACACATTATTGGAGGCGACCATCTTAGTCCTCAAGCGTAGGAACGCATCTGCGTCCATCCTGAACGGAGTTGTCCATGGGCTGCAGTGATCACTTAACATCAGGCCTGCATGCCCATTTCTTACTCTTTCATAATAAAAAAAAGTAAAAATTGATAAAGTTTTGAAAACTGCCCACTTTTACGTATTATATCTAAGGCTAATCCAACTTTCAAGTACGACTTATGACACGAAATAATAAATTCAAATATTTTATTTCATTATAAGGTAATTACATACGTATGTATATACAATGAGGGCTAAAGAAACAATGTAAAATTAGTCCATCGGCTTTGAACGCCCTGTTAAGGTTGACCGGGAGAAAAAAAATGGTATGATACTATATATTTTTTGTGTATATATACTAAAACAATTTACTAAAGATTCCCCTTAGCAATAAAGCGGCCTTAAATAGGTATTATGTGGTTATAAGTCAATGTTACGAGGTTAACATAAATAACTAAACCAATCAGCATTTTTATATGGTTGTAGATAATTGTGGTCTAGAGAACGAGACTTCATTCTATATACGCATTTATTTACTTATCGGTGTATGTGTAATGAAGCAGTGATAGCCTAGTGGTAAACATCTCTCATAAGGGAAGTCTGGGCTTCGTATTCGTTACAAGCATTTAATCTAATTATAATTATCTTTATATTGAGTGAGGCGACAATTTTAGTCATTAGGAATATCATCTTCGCAACTTCATACGACTTCTGACAAGGTTTTGACTTTGATTTGGATGTAAATAACTAGGGACTGCAGCGACCGATTAACATCCGGTGGCCTTTACATTTGTTTGTTCTTTTAAAATAAAAAAATAACGTTGTACATTTTACTATTTACTCTATCATTAAAGTAATAAAATAAAATAAATTTATTCAGAATAACATTGCGTCACACGTATCTTAAGACGAAATAAATTACCGTTTTATGAAATTCTAGACGCAGACGATTTTTCAAATTTTACTCAAAGCGTCCTCAATATTTTTCCTATTTATAGCTTTAGTTCGTAGTTTTGTCCGCTGATGTCGATATAACAATACACTCATACATCTTTCAACCAGTATTTAACCCTTTACATATCTACAAAATTTCAGGATTCAAGATTCAGCGATTTCGGATGTATCTCCGCGTTTGTCAGTCACCTTACACTTTTGTATGTACAGCCTTGGCCAATAGTATTAGGCACCCTATAAATTAACGCATATTTCGGATTTCGAGAGAAATAAAACTACTTTGAATGATTAAATTACTTTATTTCAATTAATAAATTATAAAAACATTAATGTTTTGTTCCCTTTGACTTAATTATTTAATTATACATATTTTGTGCCTGTGAACTTAATCTTAAATAAGTATCTAGTATGTTAACAAGTAAACTAATTGGTCCCCAGTTAGAATACCGGGCGATATTGAGATCTAGGCTATTTCCTTACCATACTGACCTGTGTCGCCAGCTGTCCTTCTGTTTAACGTATAAAAAGCGAGATCTCATAGGAATGATATTCAATAAGATTTAAGACAGTATTAGAAGACAACTAAATTAAAAAATGAAGACATTTATAGTTTTGTGTTTTGTCATATTTGTAAGCGGTTTAAATGCGCATGTAAGTACATATTTTATATAAAAATAAATGATGAAAATGAAAACGCATTTCACATGATATTTCCTTTTTGCTCATATTTAATTTTGTCCTATATGAATATATCTTTCTAAATTATAAAAAAACTTACTTATTGCATCTATTTAAACTTGTTTTCTTTTTTTTATAAAACTATTTTATTTTCAAAATTATGAGCGTATCTACCTATCATTTTTCCTTGTTATATTGCTTTTTTATAAGAAATTGTTTAAAAAACTTTAAGCGAGTATCTAGCTGCAAACTTCTGTTCCATTTTGTTCTAAAAAAAGAAAAATTCACAATATTGTTCATTTTTATTTCCTTTCTTTTAATGTCCCTTCAATATTGATTCAGTACTCTTCGAAATTCTTTTTGAAGATATATACAATTTTTATAAGTTGATAAAAATACAGAAGCAAAATTATCTTAATCGGGTTATTTTTTATTTTATATATATCTATCTGATTTTTATTACGTACCAACCTTGATTCGTTTTATCTTGAGTTGTCTTTGTAATCTTTTACAGATGTTTTTTTTATTATTGCTATACACACACATACACACGCACGCACACATATATACACATAGAAAGGTTACATTTTACAAATCTTATCTTAATGAAGTTTTATACTTTTTTATTTATTTACAGAATGTGCATTTATCGCAATCTCAAAAGGACAAAGCGAGCGAATACACAGCCGAATGTATAAAAGAAAGTGGTGTGAAACCCGAAGTGTTAGCCGACGCAAAGAAAGGTCACATCCATGAAGATGAGGCTCTGAAGAAATTCACACTGTGCTTCTTTCAAAAATCTGGAATCCTAAGTCACGATGCTAAGTTGAACACCGAAGTAGCACTGTCTAAACTACCCCAAGGCATCGATAAAGCTGCCGCAGCAAAACTGCTGGATGAATGTAAAACAAAAACAGGCAAGGATCATGCTGACACCGCGTTCCAAATATTTAAATGTTACAATCAAGGCACAAAACAACACATATTATTCTAATTTTTTATATATAGTAGGACTGACAGACCCTGAAATCAACGCAGCAACACAACGCCGATAGGATGAACCTACAATTCAGGAATTTTTCAGATAGTAATTTTATATAGTATAAATTAACTACATAAGAAATGATGGAACTTTCAACTCTAAAGGGTAAAATAAAAGATGACACTTTGGACAATTTCTTGATTTCTTTTATACATTTATTTTAAATAGATAAAGATAAAAATACAACTTCGGATTAGTTGGAATGTTTTGTTACATCTAGTTCTGTACGAGCAAAGCCGAGAGTAACAGCTAGTGTTATTATAAGTGTATTGGATTGTAAAATAAGGTAGTTCAGTAGAAAAGTTATTTATGTATTTATTGTTTGTTAAATGTTAAATTAAAAATGTTTCATTCAAATGATGTGTTTTTTTTGTGTACCTTACATCTCATATCTAACGAAAGGATTGTTAAAATGTTAGAAACGTTTGTATCTAAGTTATCAAAACAAATTATAATTATTATTATTAACAATTGGATTAACAAAAAATATTATGATTATACTTAATATTTATTACTTCATTCATAAATACCTTTACAATGTACTTTATACTTTAAAAATGTATGTGTATGTTTCATTAACCCAGTAAGGGCATGGAAATGTCTTTAATTATATTAATGTTTATGAAATAACTCATTTAAAATTCAGTTCCTGTTATTTACATTATTAATCACAGTTTTATAATATTATGTAAAAAAATAAAATAAATTAAAAATGGAATTTACTTGGATTAATTGGATCTAAATCGAAAGTCATCAAACCATCGAACGTCAGTCAAGTTTTTTGCGACATATTCTTTTTTCATTGATAACAGAACTTCCATCATGATAATGTAATACAGATTTACTTTTGAATTCATTTTCGATTTCATTAATGGAACACCGAAACTTGAATTGTTTCATGTTCGTGGATGTTTAAGTTCGTGATATTGGATTGATCCATTTTTGTCATGGAATTCAATATCAATTATAACATATTTTTAAATAATTCGGTATTCGTTGATTGAACAATCAAATTTCTGACATCGCATGCCATATTACGTCTATGATATTATTATAATTAGTATAATTATATAGCGGTGATAAACTGCATCTTAGTATATAATGTATTATAAATTAGTTAAGTAATTATCTCAATTGTCTTCTAATGTAATTAATGTATAGTTTTTGTTACCTTAACCTTTAAATGTGCATCTATAGGAAGTTATATAAGATTGTCTTTGGCCCTATGTCTATGGCTATGGATAAGTAATTACTTTTATTTGTAAGTAGGTACGACGGATAAAATATACAATGATTTATTTTTAAATTCTAATTATTTTTACATACAATTTGGTTTTGTTATTTATGTTTGTTAATGGTAATGAGATATACGGATATCTCCAATATTTATCGACCGATTTAAAAAAAATGAAGAATGTGTTTCTGTTTAGAACAATTTAAATTTGAAGAGAAAGTACCTCGGCCAAGTGAGAAAGTATTGGAGAGAAGTTTGAGTATCTATGAATCAATAGACAACAATTAAAATACATTTAAATGTAATAAGCATCCCTAAGGAGAGTGTAATAATTATAGTGCCCATATAAAAAAAATACACGTTTGCATCTATATTTTTACATAAATATTATATAGTTATATAAGTTCAGAGTTTAATTGCGTACTAATTAATTAATCACGTAATTATATTTACTATAACATTGTTATCAATTAAGAAGCTTCCTATTTAATAAAATAAATAAAAAACAGTTCACGAACTATATAAATGGACAAAATACAACAAACGTTACATCTTTAGTTACAAGATTGCTAGTTAAACATATTTGATTTTATTTAAAACAAATAACATTTTAATTATGAATTCCAAGAAGTTTTTCGCTTTTTATTTATTTTGTACTATTGTTTATGGAACATGGGCTCAAAAAAATAAGGTAAGATTTTATTTATATTAGTATTTTTATCTTTTGAAATTTGAGAGTTTTTTATAGTTTTAGTTGAATAAGAATAATTAATTATTTGTTTGTATTCCAAATTCGGCATAACTACCGAATTTTTTTGAGATTGAAATAGCATAAGAATATGCGGTCTACCTTATTTCACTGACTCAATGAATCATTCCCCGAAATTAGGATATAGCCCACTGCGTTTGCCAAGTACGGGTAGATACACTTCACACACCTTTAAGAACTTTACGTTGAACTCTTAAACACGCAAATTATTTTTTCGACGTACGACGACGACTCTCCTTCACCGTCACAACAAGCGATGATCAATTTATAACACGAAAAATCAGAGTTGCTATTGTTTTCTTACTATGTTATCAGGATTAATGACTTATTAGGACATAAAACTGTTTAATATTTTTATCTCATATATTTTAATGTTCTAAAAGTAAGTCTCTGAAGCTTATGGACATAATCGTCCAAACTCAAACAAGAGCAGTCCTGCGTGACATCAAGTATAGTTGCATTGCTACACCTGATGATTAAAATGGTCATCTCTTTTGTAAGTGTAGCCGGCAACCGCAGTTCTCCGACTGAAACAAAAGAGCTAAGTATTACGGCTTATATAAGACAGTTTATAAAGGCAGCGATGGTACACCTCTAGGACGGTTGTTCTACTACCTTGTGAACAGTGAGTTAAATTGGATTACTAAGAAATAATTTCTTTTTCTAGATAATCGTTCGAATACCCCCCGAAAACGTATTACAACTTCGAAGTGTCTCAAAAGACTGTGCTGAAAAAAGTGGCGTCGACGCTAGCATTCTATCAAATTTGCTCGAATGGAAGATACCGTCAGACGAGCTCTCAAAAGCATTCGTTTATTGTATAAGCACTAGCACTGGATACGCAACGAAGGACGGCCACCTAGGTATCGATAAGATGCTCACACATGTACTCGGAAACGGGACTCTGGAAGATTATATAGACATTTTGAACGAATGCGATAAAATAGCTCGTGAAAATGTCGTAGATACGATATTTGATATAGGTAAATGTGTTTATGACCGTTTTATTATGACTCTCAAATGATTAACAATAATTGTTCACCAATTGTTATATTTGCTACAGTTTCTTTATTTACCCAAAGTTTCGATTAACAATTCAACATACTTTTTAATTCGAAAACCCGACTTCAGAAACCCCTTTAAAACATCCTATTTTAGAACCCTTGAAAATACCAATGTCTTTTTAATGTATTTTTATTCGTATTACCTACACATTCATTTATGCATTGTTCAAATCATATTTAAATTTAAACTGGAGTTACAAAGTGTCATCCTTGATTTGGCCACCCTAGATTGGTTTACAAATTTAATGGGAACAATTAATGGGGAAAATGGATAATCAAAATAAGTATGCAACAATACTTTTTTTACTAGATAGAGAGTAATTTCGTAGTGTTAAAATAACAATAATAAATAATAAAAATGTATTACTAACACCAAAACATTTACTTAGTTGCAATTATAAATCTTGTGTATGGCAACAACCGTGCTGAATACCACTTTGGTTCGAAGGATTTATCTAGTAGTAATCTGTGGATTTAATTTTGGCGGGAACTTACATTTGTCAAACTCATAGTTTATTAATGTTATTTCATATACTTATTAGTAGTACGTTGCTCCATTACGTTTTTTGTTTATTTTACTATCATTTTGCCCCAGTTTATAAAGTGGGGGGGAGGGGGGGATTATTAATAAACTATGTGCCTTACGTATTACGTAGTATTAAGTAGGTAAATGGGAAAGATAATTATGGTTTTGGCCCAATTAGGTCTGTATAAGTGTGTATGTATACAAGTAGTCGGCATTTAATTTGTATGAAATGTATTGTCTATATTTATTTAAGCTTACACATGATTATTCTGTGTACTATAACTTTCAATATCTTATATTTCATATTAATAGTATGATTAATTACATGTAATAATTACTTGACAATTATTTATTTAAATAATTGCAATTAATAATTTCATGCATTTTTGTGCATTCATCAAATTTATGTGTTTAATTTGTCAGTTTTTGTTGCATACGAAGTAAGTATCAAAGTATATAAATCACACTTTTCTCTAATAGATTTATTTAACGAACATCCTTCGTAACAGGAACACTTACATTTGTTCGCTAATCAAAATGAAGGCTTCCGCTATTGTCACATTTTTGTGCGTGATATTGTGCATCCAATTGAGTACCCAGGATAAGGTAAGTCAATAACGAAGTAGTATAAATTACGACAAGGGAATCTTCTATAGTATACAAGATTCTCTAGAATCTATGCATATGACAAAACTGTAACCGATCACTGTCTATACATGACAAATATATTTAAAAAATCATAATGGGGTGCCTTTATATTTGCAAAAGGACCCAAAATAATGTTTTTTCATATGCCTACTCGTTTATATGAGTCAACAATCATGATGTAATCTTAACAGGCCACCACCACATGGCACCACCTCCATAACAATATATATAAAGCGTTAAATCATTAGCAGATCACTCTCGCTCAATACGTTGTACTATAATAGCGTCTCGCTCTATTCTGTATACTAAATTAACGTGTACTCGAAATATACGCATACAAGCCGGTGACGACTTTCTTTCTCCTCATCCGCCATCAGAGTCCTTAGTACTCCAAGGCACAATGGTAGCCCCGATGTGATTTGAACACGCAACCTTCTGATTTTGACTGTTTTTCTGTTTTGTGCACGCTAATCACAGAAACAGCGTATCTGATTTGAATGCAGTTTTCAGGATTATATTGCGATGGGTTTCACTTAACAATTTGTGTTTTTTTATATAAATATAAATTTATGTAACACGTGAACGAAGTCGCGGGCAATAGATCGTAAGTAATAATTTTACTGTGAGGGCGTAAATTAGAATTTCTACCGAGATACAAATATCTAGATTTTAATCCCTCTATCCTCTACCTCTATGAGGTACCTCTACCTCTACGACCTCTATGAGGCGTTTTAAGCACAGCGAGGGATGTAACTTTTCCTTTCTTTCAATATGGACAGAAGAAGAGACTTTTTATGTGAGAAGAGTAGCAAACGAACATGCAAACTTAACATAACATCAGCTGGTTTGCATGCTCGTTTGCTACTCTTCTCACATAAAAAATACTACATCAGAAAGGACTAAAACCATGACATGAGTTGATCCTACTTTTCGAGCGGAACATGTGTTTAGTGCCATTTTCTCAGATTATAAAAGCTACTTTGAAGATAACAGTAAACACAATACATAACTTATTCTATTAATGATATAAAACGATTTAAGTACAATTAGGCGATCTGTATAAAGAAAAGTTTAATTAAACAATTCCTATAATTATTTTTGCATAATAATTGTTTTCCGAGTATTCATCTTGACGATTAAACCGTTTAATTTATACATTTTCTTGTTTTTTAAAGTTAAAATAGTCAATTATCGAATAATTTTGCAGATTTTTCGCTAGAATCCGCTAAACTATTAAGTATATAAACCACATACTGACCACATAGAATTACATTTTGAACGCCGTTGGATAAATTTACATTATTATTTTTGATATAAACGGTTTTCAAAATGAGGGGTTTTGCTGCAACATTTTTGTGTGCTGTATTGTGCTTTGAATGGAATGCCCAGGATAAGGTAAAACAACATAGTAGTGTATTTTGATTCAAGGGAATCAATATCAAATTTAGATATTATTTACAATTATCAAATTAAAGATAAGGGATCATTTAAATACGTAAGCAAAATTAATTAAATAAAACAAAAATAAATAAATAAATGTTCTAATTTCATAATTTTTTTTTGTTAGTATTCGAAATATATTTTTCAAAATGAGTCATAAATCGTTCGAATCGTGAGTTATGGTGTTGAGTTTATACAAAAATCCCACATTTGATTTTAATATTTAAATATTTTTTTTCAGAAAGAAAACATAAAAATTTTAAAGAAATTAGCCAAATAGGTCCATCTTCTTTTGATTGCTCCAAATATTCCAGTAGAAAATTGATAGAAGGAATATTTGTAACTTGTAGACAAGTTAAGATTAAAGTAATCGTCTCTTAATCTTTTAATAGTTATTGATAAGTGTCTTAAATATTTCACTGCTGTAAAAGGTTTGCTGCGGATGAATCTATTTCTGTCCTGTAGTAGCAGTTCTATTCAGTCAGGATTTGGTAAAGCAAATTGAGAATGCATTTTAATTTGATCTTAACGGTACAATGTATAATTTAAACCTATAAAGACAACGATTATTTAAAATAAAATGTGTTGATATATAAATCTATACGTCTATTTCAATACTAATATCATAAAGAGGAATTGGCTCAAACACCAAACCACTAAACTCGTTTTAAAAAAAACTTTCATATTTTCATTAAAAAATTATATCTCATAAAATTTATACGAAAATTACAATAATATGAACCAAGGTATCAATTGTTGCCTATAAAAGTCATAATTCTTTCTTTGTTCCATTAATAACAATTGATTATACTTCAATTAATGTACTATATGTTTATAGTAATCATTATTATATACAAAAAAGACCGTAAGGTTTTATGTTTAACTATACTAAGTATAAGAATAACTACACTAAATAAAGTACTATACAGTAAAAGTCACAATAAGCGTTTATTCTTTAAATTGGGCAATCAAAACATCACTGGGATGCGTAAGATGCTTCCCTGGTTTATTCGTCATACAAACATTCTTAAATATTCCCCTTTCAATTTTTCAGTTACTCGTACATATGGATGCAGCAGGGACCCAAAAATTTCGGGAACAAGCAGATATTTGTAGCAAAGAAACCGGGGTCCCTGCCGCTGTTGTGAAGCAAATCCTTGATCGGCCGTTAAAGAACGATGAACCCACCAAACGGTTTTATTTCTGCGTTGTCTATAATACGGGATATACTGCCAATGACGGACATATGCATATAGAAAAAATGGATACTCTTAAAGTTATTAATGGAACACGAGAAGATTTTTTAAATCGTCTAAGAGAATGCAACAAAATTACCTTAGGAAATTATTTAGAAACTGCGATGGAGATTGGCAATTGTATCCACGGAAAGATTATTTTTGCTATCGAGAAATAAAGTCCTTATTATACTTGGCAATTAAATAATAGGAATTTATGTACTGGCAATTATATCACGCTTTTGAAATAGAAAAAAATAAAATATTTGTTATTACACTTTTTAGAAATTAAGAATAATAAAGGTTCTAGGTATACAATTGAATATCTCTTTATTTATCAAATGAAATAAATGTGTCATTACATTATTTAGACATAAAATCATCTCTCTTACGTGTCCGATAATTAATGAGTATTTAAAATCTATATAAACTGAAAATTTAGACAATTGTGTAAATTTTAAATTAGCAATACTCCACTGATAAGATCCTATCACTTTAGTTCGTTTTTTAAAACTTTTCATTTGTTGGAATTATGTACTTGCTAGAAATAACTATTACTTACGGTAATAATGCAATACAATTTTCTTAGGAAACCTGAATCCCTGATTTCAATAAGTTAACATTGTGTGCAATCTTTCGATCAACATTTGGTTAGTCTAGTGAACCGTGCCTTATTTAGAGATTATATGTACGTATATTTGGCATTTGTTTCATATTTCATCTTGCTCTAAATTTGTTATGTTATTTGTATATTTTTTTGTTGTTGTATTATAAATAATTTTGCCTAATTATGAATATTGTTTTTTTTATGTGGAAAAGTTTCAATCCAGCTTACAGGCCATCTGATGTTAAATGGACTCTGCAGTCCGTGAACATCCATGTCTAATAACACTTTTTTTAAATAAATTAATACGCTCTAATGCTGAAAACGCAATTCGATATACCTATGTAATTACAAGGAATAACGGGTACTTAAAATAATGAGGAAATCATTACTAGAAATAGTGCAAGTCCGGATTAATTGTTTTATTGAAATTAATTTCACAATCATTGATTTACTCATTAAAGTCTAGAAAAGTATAATTATACATAAATAAGTTACAAAGGTATTTTGTTCCACTAAAATGACCTGTCGCAGTAACGTAAAGAATTTCAAATGAAATGCTTTGGTGTACAACAAAAAGTGAAGTAAATGCAAAATATTTTTTCTTAAGGTTATCAAAAATTTGAGTTACATTTTCCTATTCGCACAGTTTACGCATTTGCACATGACAAGCGAAATGGACTAAATGTAAAATAGTTTATGTATATTGTTTAGTAAGTAGTGCACAGAAAACTTTAAATTTATTTACGATTTTAAACTTTATTCATCACATAATTTATACATCTTATTTTATAACGGGTACGATTACGTCACGATTAACGCCTTTTCCCCGCCACCGCAGTTTCGCCGTGATCACGAACCATGCAGCTTATTCGGAATATCGGCAATTAAAATGCTTTAATTGTGAGTACCCGTTATGTAGCATTTTTTTTAAATTTATTATTATCTGTCGCGAAGCAGTTCTTGTGTTTTGGTTGGAAAGAGTCGGTTATCAACTACACTTTGACGCGAGGTGGCCATCTTAGTCCATAGAAGTGGCAAAATATCTACATACGACTTCAAAGGAGACTTCAATCATCACAACAGTTAAGTTTTATTTTCTTCAAATATCAAAGCTAATCCGAAGATAACAGATTTAAAGATAATTAAGTAATCTATATAAATAAAAGTTTAATTAAACAATTTGTGTAATTACTTTTGCATAATTAATATTTCCCGAATGTTCATTTTGACGGTTAAACCATTTAGTTTTATGCATTTTCTTGTCTTTTAAAGGGAAAATATCTAATTATGAAATAAATTTCCACGTTTTTCGCTAGAAATTACGAAACGGTCATGTATATAAACCACACACTGACCACATAGAATTACATTCTGAACAACGTTGGATAAATTTACGTTATTATTTTTGATATAAACGGTTTTCAAAATGAGGGGTTTTGCTGCAACATTTTTATGTGCTGTATTGTGCTTTGAATGGAGTGCCCAGGATAAGGTAAAACAACAAAATAGTGTGTTTTAATACAAGGGCACAAGCGATCCAATATACGTTAGGGGATTAATACGTAAGCAAAATTTTAACAACTTTTAGTACTTTTAAACAACTAACATTGTCTTGTCTAATTGCCATAATACAACCATTTTCATCATTCCTGTTTTTTAACACTGTCACTGCGGCGCGCATGTATTAGGTTGAGTCAGGTTTGCGGGAGGCAGCCCTATCTGGAGCTCTTTACTCTAGACTGAAAATATGCCGACAATTCACACACCATTTGCGAATACACAGACGTTGTTTCCTCTCGCAGTCTTGTGGCTTCGTAAACACAGCACTTTTGTTCGCCCGTAATCCATACAAATTTGTCGGCACAACACAGGTGTAGGTGCCGCAAGCGCATCACGCCCATAATTACACAGCGGTGTTGTAGCCGCAGGCAAGTCTTAACATTCTTAACATTCGAAATATGTGTAGTGTTTAAAACCGGTCATATTCATCGTTCCAATTGTGAGGTATGGTGTTGAGTTTATACAAGAATCCCACAGAGAAACCACTTTTAGTTTTAATCTATTTACATAATTTACAAGAAACTTTCAATTTTTACTTATAGTACCGATTAATATAGATATCTAAAAGAAATAATCAGCTTAATAGGTCTATCCAATTTCGATTGGATCAAACTGGTAGGTACAGTGTTTGTTACTTGTAGATACATTAAAACGAATAAAAAAAACAGAAATTGAGTCATCATCATCATCAATCATCTGTTAATTCCTTAATTGTTACTGACAAGTATCTTTTAATTGTTTTACTGTACTAAAATCAAAAGAAAAAGGTATACTCATCTTCGTTTGCTGCAGAAGATTGCAATTCCTATAGAAGCGTCTCTATTTCGATGTTAGGTTTTGGTAAAGCATATAATAGTTAGGATGCTCCTCAGTTAGGTCCTAATGGTACAATGTGTGGTTTACGTTAATGAAGACAACGAATATTTCAATTAAATTGTGTTTATACGTATATAAATATATACGTCTTCTACGTCTACTTCAGTATTAATGCGATAAAGAGGAAAGATTTAGCTTTTGTATGTTTGTTGTAATGGATAAACCACCAATCTGTTTTTAAAAGTCTTTCTATGTTCATGAAAAATTAAGATCCGTAATACAATTTAAAAATTACAACAATGTGAACCAAGGTATCAATTTTGCGTATAAAAGTTATTATTGTTGCTCCGTTACAATATTGATGATACATACATTTATGTATCAAATGCTTATAGTAGTCATAATTACACACAGAAAGGCTTCATGGCTGTATAACCATACAATTAGGTTACAATAACCGGTTATTGTTTAAATTAGGCAATCAAAACGTCAATGGGATGCATGAGATGCTTTGTTGATTTACTCGTCATTCTAATATTATTTGAATATTTTTCATTAAATTTTTTAGTTACTCGTACGTATAGATGCAGCTGGTACCCAAAGATTTCGGGATCAAGCAGAGATTTGTAGCAAAGAGACCGGGGTCCCAGCCGCTGTTGTGAAGCAAATCATTGATTGGCCGTTAAAGGACGACGAACCTAGAAAACAGTTTTTCTTCTGCGTCCTCCATAATATCGGATATACTGCTAATGATGGACATATGAATATAGAAGTAATGGATACTATTAAAGCTATAAATGGAACACAAGACGACTATTTAAATGGTCTAAGAGAATGCAACAAAATTACCTTAGGAAATTACTTAGAAACTATGATGGAAGTTGGCAATTGTATCCACGAGAAGTATATTTTTGTTGTCGAAAAGTAAAGTCCTTATTTTATTTGGCAATTAAATAATAAAAATATATGTACGGGAAACTATATCACGCCTTTGACATTGAAAAAAAATTGCACTTTTTAGAAATTAAGAATAATAAAGGTACTAGGTGCTATGAAATTTTATTTATCTATACAATTAATTAACCTAAATACATTTATCATTACACTATTTACACGTATTATTAATGTTTATTAAGAATTTTCTTTTATATATCCTATAATGAACAAATATATGTACAATTAAACTCAAAATCTGTACAGTTGTGTAAATTTTTAATTATAAAAATTATTAATGGCCCACTGGTAAAATTACCTTTTACTTGAGTCCGTTGTCTGACAGCTCTAAATCATCTGAATTAAGTACTCGCTAGAAATAATTATTACTTGCGGTAATGATGTAAAACGACATTTTTAGGAAACCTGCAAAAAGTTAAAGTTGTGTGTGTTGTGTGTTATGTGTGAAGTTTACTAATCCACATTTGGTTAGCTTAGTGAACCATGGCCTCCTCTTCTCAATGTAACGAACAGTAAATACACATTAATCTCCTTTTGGAAGTTAGAATAACATAATCTTTTTATTTACAATTGAATTTGTTAAATGTTTATTTGTAACATTCATTACTTTTATTACTTTATCCTTCTTTTGTACCCAAAATGAACTGGAACTTAGAAAGGCGTACGAGTACCTATAAAGTTATATAATAGTACTTATGTCCAGAACGTTTGAGGTCGGTGACAGAAAGTGGTATAATAGTATTTATGTCAAGAAGGCTTGAGGTTGGTAATAAATGGCTGATGACAAGTCTATGGCTAGCTATTACTACTATACTTTGATACTTTAACTGCGGCGCTCATATTGCTCATTTCATTGGGTCAGCGTTACGGGAGGCGGCACTAAACTGGAGCTGTTTTCTTTAGACTGAAGATACGCCGACAATTCACTGAAATTTTGTATTTTTTAGCATCCGTTTAACATTTACGAATACACAGACGTAATGTCCGACCCCAGTCTTGTAACGCTGACGTAAATACAGCACTTTTGTTCGCCCATAATCCATACCGATTTGTCCGTACAACACAAGTGTGTACGTAACGCGCAAGTGTGTTGTGCCGCGCGTTACGCAGTAGTGTTCTAAGCCTTAGGGAAAGTCTTAATTATTGCTTCTGTTATATTAATCGATACTGTTTTGTCCTTGTCTTGCGATGGAATAAATGTGTTTGAAGGCAGATTTACCCATACAAGTGACTCGATCATCGTACTCTTAGTAGCAACGCATATATGATAAACTATAGGTAGAAATCCCGCTATATCTCGCGTTGGTTGCAAATAGCCGTAGGCGGCAGAGGGAGATCCTTATGTTAAATCAATTAGAAACTGGTTGAATTCAAGCGAATGTACCTAAAATTAAAAATAGGTACATTATAAGATATGCGATTATGTGGACAAGCGTTGAGTTCAATTTTATGTCAAACGCATAGGACGCTATTTTTTTATTATATTTTGTTTATATGCTGCAAGTGTACAATTATTGGCGATATTTTTAGAATAAAGTAGTCTAAAGACTAAGTATAAATAGTTCCTGTGTATTTTGTATCAAAATTAGTATTTCGTATTGCCAGCGTACTTTTTTTATTTAGGGGAAAATCCGGAGAGGCGAAAATTCAGGCTAAAATGTGGGATTTCACTCAGAAAAAAACTCTTTAGTGGCCTTCTTTTGTGCTTATAGAGAACATCTGAATATTGAAACGAATGCCACTGGTGTTCTCTAGTGTGACGCCTCGATCTTGCTCACCTCTGGGATCTTCCCTGACTTCTGAAGCAGTAGAATATGCGTATGTCGGAGTTGGAATACCCACAACGATGCTCGAACCCAATATTATTTTAGTCGCCTCTTACGATTGGCAGGAGATACCGTAGAACTGTTCTGGTTCCGAGCTACAGAGATAATTACCAACGCCCTCCACTCCACTCCTGTGCGCGTAATTATTCTGGTTAGCGGTGATTTACACTATCATTTAGTTAAATTCATACGCAACATTTGGAATATTGGCCATAATTGTAACGTTTGATAACAATGTATCCGAGGTATTTTATGAGCTCCGAGACTATTTGCAGAAATATTTACCATATCGTTTTTTGTCAGAGTCATAATTTGCAGTTATTTTAATCTAAAATAAATGTCCGTCTTTGTCAAGAAATGTACACAAATGTAGGTATGGTCTAGTAGTTTGATATTTAGAGATTACGTTGAAATAATAATAATTGACAGTGACTGCTCGACCGGGGAGGTACTACCGCCGCTCTCTTAGTCTGCCGTAAAGCAGTTCTTGTGTTTGTCTTTGTTGTGTTGTTTGTCGAGTGGCGTGGTTGCTGGCTATACTTGTAGGTAAAGCGACCATTTGCAGAACAGGCAGAACTTTAATCATGTTTGAAGTTAGACATGGGTATCTGTGGGTTGCAGATACCATTTTACATCAGCTAGTCCACGTACAAGTTTGCTTCTCTACCAAAATTCATAAAAAATAGGTATTTTAGCTCATTTATGTCTTGTAACCAGGGTGGTCAGATTTCCCTAATCGATTACAATAATTATAATACATACGAAAGGTACTTAAGTTCACTCACTCGCTCACTTTTAACCTCCAACCATTGTTCAATGATCGACATAAAGAAAAGTTTATCCTTGTGTTCGAGATAAGGTGAAGAGATGTTAATCCTGTGAAGAATTTTTCTGTCGGTATAAGTATATTATGTCAAGCACTTCTTGTGTACGTCTTTTAATTACTAACAGTATACTACAAATAAAGAAGAATAATGCACCTTTCAATATTTTATATTTCATATCTATGAAACTATGTATACGATATTTAAATAGGTATTTAGCACGAATAATTACATATGTGCGGTACTCAAGGCCTCGCACTCTTCGATATAGCGGACTGTATATTGTAAAAGTGTAGGAGATATGACACAAT
>DWON01000654.1:0-30511 GCA_018251015.1 Phocides pigmalion okeechobee
AAAGCATTACTTATGTTTCGGTTTCGGAGAGGTGCGGTTGCCGGCTACACTTTGAAGTGAGGCGATCATCTTTGTCATCAGGAGTAGGAACGTAAGGTTCGAGATCAGATAGGATTTCAGTCATGTTTGTGGTTATACGTGGATGTCTATAGGCTGCGACTACTTCACATCAAATAGTTTGCATTCTCGCTTGCTACTCTTTTTATTTAAAACAAAACAAATATGTAACGATTCGGTAGCCATACTTTTACCGGCGGCACCACTGGCTCTCTCGTTATCCGCTGTGAAACAATTCTTATCTTTCGGTGGGAGGAGTATGGCACATAGCTTACCGGCTATACTTATAAGAGAGGCGACCATCTTAGTCCTCAGGACTAGCAACGCATCTATGCAACACTACGCAAAACTTAATTGCTGTTGGGTGGATGTAGATGTTCTCACCTCCGAAATTAAAAACAAAAAAAATCTTGTGTTTGACGATGATTTTCTTATAGAATTAAATGAAATTACACTAGAAACATAGTCTTTCCAATAAAAGAATCATCAAGCAGCGTGTTTCGTGGCCCTAATGACAAAAAAATGTCTTTAACTTAGTGAGCGTCGGCGTTTAGCGGATATATGTACCTTGACGTTCATTTCGTGGCCTTTAAGCTACAGCTCGCTAATGAGTACGCAACCTTTAATGAATAATTATTTTTAAGTACCAAAATTTATTTCATCAAAATATGTAAACGACTTCATAATTCTGTTGATGGGCCATTACTATACCGGTTAAAATGTAATGGATTTCGGGCAGGTTTGGGTATTTTTGTGCTTGAGATGTTCATTTAAGTAGATAATAGCCAAAAAAATGAATTCTCTAAACATAGGTTCGTAAATATTTCATTCAACACACGAATCCTATGTTGTTTTAATATGTGAGACGAGTAGCAAAGGAGCATGCAGACCACCTGAGCCTGTCCTATCTGAGCTCGAGCGTAGATACGTTGCTACTCCTGAGGACCAAGATAGTCTTTTCACTTCAAAGTATAGCCGGCAACCGCACCTCTCCAACCGAAACACTAATAATGCTTTACAGTGGATTACGAACGCGGCGAAGGTACCTCCCCGTTCGAACTATAGTTCTCCCATCTTTACTTCCCACCTTTACTATGTATTTTCAAATAAATATATATTATAAATAATGCAATAGAAACGTTATTATTTTTATTCTCCAATCACTAGAAAAATGAGTTGCACTATATTAGCCATTAAAATATAATCGGTTGGGGAGGTGTGGTTGCCGGATACACATTATTGAAGGCGACCATCTTAGTCCTCAAAAGTAGGAACGCATCCACGTCCATCCGTAAATAGAACTTCTATTCTATTTGAGATTGGACGTGGTTGTCCATGCGCTGCAGTGACCACTTAACACCAGGTGGCCTGCATGCCCGTTTCTTACTCTTTCGTAATAAAAAAAAATGCTGTTCCAATGATTAAGATTAGAGTTACATGGTAGTGATCAATTATTTCAGATTGTTTTAAACTTCTCATAGGCCCTGTAACGAAGTTTCTACTACTGTTGTTCCTCAGTAACCATCAAAACTGACGCCTTACGTATTCTCCGAAGCGTGCATGAAATTTTTCCACCAATTCGACTCGCGACCACGTGCAACCTTTTGTTAAATATGGATTGCATTGCTATTGTGTCATGAAGCTATTCTTGGGTTTCGATTATGAATGTGTGGTTACCTAGTATAATTACAAGTCGTCATATGTCGCAACGCATCTATGTGTATCTAAGAATGTATCTTCGATAGGACTTCAGTTTTATTTAGTTTTGATGTGGATATCCATGGTTTGGTAGTGACCACTTATCATCATGCCTATCCGGTCTGCACGCTTGTTTGATATTCTTTCCATGTAAAGAAAAATGAAAGCCAGCTTTAGTATAAATAATTTGAAGTGCCTGGTATAAAGTCGGACGTACACGTAATACCCTATTGCTGACATTTTTTTTAATATTTGTAACAGAGGAAAATTTGTTAAATATTTAAGATTTTATTCTAATGTACTGCATTCCGATTGCTATTCAACGCGGGAATGCAGCTAGCGTTCTTGGAACCATGCCGCATAGGCTCGGATTCCCTTTAGATTGTGTAGGTTAGGCTTTTATTATAATTACTTTGAGGGTTTTTTATCAATAATGAAATCGTTATTAATATTAAAGAAACAGGATATCGGTTCGAATAAATATATTTTTTCTCAATATGAATATTTTGTCCATAGTATACGTAAAATAAGAACTGGATGCAACCAAACGAAGTATGAAAGTTCCAGTGCGGCCGTAAACTACGATACACACTGCTATAAAGGCAACGCTGCTGAACAACGCTGACATTTTTATGCTATTTATGCTGTTTATGCTAACGGAAATTACGATCGTCCCTACCGAGAGCCGACCTGGATTTGTCAGCTTGGTCATCGTTTTAACGAGCGACTCGTTGAGGCATTTTTGGCGCATCGTCCAATTTATACTATTATATGTTTTACATGTAGGAGTGATAGGAGTAGTAGTGATGATTACTAGATTGAGCACACGTTTGAGAACTTTATGGAGAAATTTTACTCTCAGGTATATTTTTATTCGCAGTAAAGTAGGTGATAATTAATTTTTAATACGCACATAATCTTAATTTCGAAAAATCACAGTTGTCAAGGATTCGAACCCTGACACGGAGACCTATTTAGGTTTCCGTGTCAGCATAGGTATCATTGCTGATGATTATATATGTTTGATTTTTTATGTATGTAATGTAGTTTCAGTTTTAGTTACCATTTATATTTAAGTTATTGAGCATACCAAAAATATTGATGAAAAGTAATACGAGGTAGTAGTTTAATTAATGTAATTCTTATTGTTACGTTATGTTATACTTAATTATGACAATAAATAAAAACTTTAACTTAATTTTAAGAAACTTTATTTTCAGTAAGAATTAAAGCTTAATATAAAAACTTTAAAAGCTCAGACGTACATTTTAAAAACAAATAGAAATGTAGGCCAGAGATCTGATGTTTACGTTTGTAAATAGAGCCTGATTGTAAATCGATTAGAGCCAATCATAATAGCGGTCGGATTGTTCAAAGGAGTGCCAAGTTCATTAAAGCTTCAATATCCTATTATCCCGAGCTCTAGTGCCTATAGGTACATACATACAAAAGGCTCTATATTTGCGCCTTTGCTTGGCTCAATTCGATTGGAGGGTTTGAATCCGATTGCATTCAATTACAGATTTAATTCATAAACGTATATTATTATATTCGCCTCAATATCTTTAACTTAAATATTAAACGTTAAGTATACAATTATGTATGAATTAGATATTTTTGAGCCTTTTTATTTTTATCATATCAAGTGTTTCCTTTCGTACATAAAGACAAATAGGCGAAAATTATATTATAAAATATATTATAAATTAAAAATAGTTACTGACTTCATATTCTGATATTTGAGAAATAATTACATGTTAGTTTATTGAAATCATATTTAGTACTCAATATATTACTATATTTATTCAAAACGCTAAATTTACGCTAAAATACAGTTCGATGTTTTTATGGATAGATATGAAAGCGGATACAAGGTATAGCAATAAACTAATACAAATACTATTGGAATTTTCCATATTTCTCGGATTATCGGAAACTAATTTACTTAGCAATTTACGATTTTCCAACAAGAACGATACTCTAATTGTATGACAGTGAATGACTACGTGTAGCAAAAACTTCTCTCAAGCATAGTAACACTGATTCCATGCCCTTTTCGTTTTAATTGCACACACGGCATAAACTTTTAATGATAGTTATGATATAGGGAAGTGGCTTCGGGAAATGTTATGGCTCTTCTGGATTTTTAAATAAGTGACACTCGATTCATGTTTCATATGTAACTAATGTTTATTTTAATAGAGGTAAACATATGATTTTCAACGAATATAATTGTGGAATTAATTTATTTTACTATGTATCATGTACTTACGATTAATTATATCATTTAAAATAGAATTGATATAAAGGGTTTTTTAATTAATAGACTGTATGCTCGTTTGGTTCATCATCTTAAAAAAACTTACAAGTTAGTTCTTGGTTATACTAAAACATTTTTGGCAGACATCAGGTACATCTTCAATTTTATTAATCTAATCTCTAATTCCGTACGTTTTACAGCACTGTGTTATACCTGGCGTAACGCGCTTGCGGCTCATACATACCTGTGTTGTACGGCCAAATCTATATGGATTACGGACGAGCAAGTGTTGTATTTACGACGGTGCTACAAGTTCAGGGGCGACTATTACGTCTATGTGATCGTAGATGATACACAGATGCTAATAACTACAATATTTCAGTGAATTGTCAGCGCATCTTCAGTCTAGAGAAATAAGCTCCAGCGTAGTGCCGCCTCCCGCAACGTTGACCCGATCCGTCAGTGGTTGATTAAAGATGTATACCGGCGGCAGTGACCGCTTAGCTCAAGTGGACTGCATCCTCATTTGTTACTCTAATATAAAAAATACAAAAAATACACAAGACATTCCAACATAGTCCTTAAAAATAAAACAGATTTTATGGTTTTATAAGACAATCCATATTACAAAGGTTATATTGCAGGTGATCACTTGCAGCAAGTACCAGGTGAAGTGAACACTCAATTAGTACTTATATCTTTTACTTTGGGCCACATTCATAATATTTTGCGCTCATAAAACTATACTATTCACTATCGTAGTTTCATTTCTTAGATAAGAACTAAAGCAAACAGAACTTAGAGGAAATCGATACGCTAAATTTGGGGGCGAGTGAATATTTTTTTCTCCCCTATGCCAATAATTGGCATTTTTGGGAGAATCCCGAATTTCGGAGGTGAAATTAGGATAGGGGTCGTGAAAATAAATGATATAAATTTACTAGAAGTGACTTTATATAGTAGTAGTTTCTGTACCGCTGTTATGGTATAAATGTGTAGTTGTATTTTTCTTGATTTTTTTTTATGTGAGAAGACTACAAACGAGCATGCAAGCCACCTGGTGTCAAAATCCCCCTTCGCGTCTGTCCATTCGCGATAAACTGAAGAGTACTGGACGGATTTTCTCGCAGTTTTCAATAGGTAAGGTGATTCCTGAGGATGGTTTTAGTGCATAATAACTTTTATTTGTAAATTGGAGAAATTAAATACAATTTTAGTAATGTAGTCGTCGTTCGATATAGATGTTTCTAATTGTTAGGTTTTGCGAGTAGGTAATGACTGGACGCATGTATGAAAGAAAAATAATGTAAGTAAATTCAAACTTTATTACCCGAGCGAAAACAATTTCGTACAAATTCCGCGTTGATATTAGTTTAAAATCGTATATTATTGTCATTATTACTATTAATATACATATTAGTGCGTCTTGTCACTTTAAATCTGTGTTCAATACTTCTATTACTCGATACATTAGCTCTATTGATCGTTCGACGAACGTGCTTATTTCGAGGGAGACTGTTTAGAGTCACCCCTCCAAAATAGGCGGTGCGAAACAAATGAATTTCCAATAAATAATTCACACATATGTTGTAAGTTCCGAAAATTATCAATAACGATAATTTGCTCTGTTAATTTTACTCTTTTATTTATTATATCGCGTCTATAGTAATAAAAATGTTTTTTTTTTTCAAATACAATTTCATATACTTTATTTTGCTAGAACATGGGTACATGATATGGTATAGGGTTTTGGTGAATAGGGTTTTGTAGGTTATAAAGGTATGTAGGTTCGCTAAGTTCCACCTCCAAGTTTTATTTGAGAAGAGCAGCAAACGAGCATGCAAACCATCTCATGTTAAGTAGTCGCAGCCCATAGACATCCACGTACAATCACAAACACGACCGAAATTCTCTCTGAGCTCGAACGCAAATACGTTGCTATTCCTGAGGACTAAGTTGTTCGCCTCGCTTCAAAGTGTAGCCGGTAAATGCACCTCTCCAAACGAGACACAAGTAATGCTTTATGGCAGATTATCTATTTAAAATGGCAACACCTTAGAAAATTAAGGTTTGTGTATATGTTTGACGTGACTAAGTATCTATCTCTGCAAAGGGACAACATATCAAAGTATGGCGAAAAACACACGTGTCAAAAATCCTTTTATTACAGTTCCATTCGTTATTGTCGCTTACGGTGTTTAGTCAACTTTAAAAGACCATAATTGTCATTAATACGTATTGTGTCATGCAAATTATTCGTATTGTTCGTATGCTATTTCTTATCGTAACCTGCTGGGTTATCATTATTAGATCTCAGAATGTTAGTACGTACAAAAAAAATCATACAAAGCTTGCACAAGTATTTTTATGCGATTATATTCTTTCCATGCAAGAACCCTAGATATCTTAGGATAAAACTTAAAACTAATATTATCGCGGAATTTACACATGTTTCCTATGTACCGGGTACTCACAATTAACGATTTTGTTGGTGGTCACGGCGAAACTGACCGTTTTCATCGTATCGTTTCGCCGTGACCACGAGCCGTTCATATAGTTCAAATATCGGCAATCAAAAATCAAAAAGTACACTTAGTAAACATTTTAGGATAAAGTCATACAATGAGATACTTGATCTAAGTCGGTTCACTAATTTTCAAAGATAGTCTAATCGTTTACTATACTTAAGTGATGCCTTGAAGGGATTGTTTTTATGTGTCAGGTATCTATAAGCAGCAAAATAAACATTTAACTCCCTAATACTGAGAAGTCGCTCATAGATAATATTAAATAAAAGAGTTTAGAAGGTGGGAGAACTATTGTTCGACCAGAGAGGTACCGCCGCCGCCCTCTAACCGCTGTAAAGCATTACTTATATTTCGGTTGGAGAGGTGCAGTTGCCGGCTACACTTTGAAGCGAGGCGAACATCTTAGTCCTCAGGAGTAGCAACGTATCTGCGTTCGAGCTTAGATAGGATTCGGTCGTGTTTGTGGCTGTATTTGGATATCTATGGGCTGCGACTACTGAACATCAGGTGGTTTGCATGTTCGTTCGCTGCTCTTCTCGCATATAAAAAAATCAAAATTTGAAGAAAGTACGTGCCCATGCGACATACTATCAAGAACGCTTTCCACGTACTCAATAGCGATCGCGATTCTCTGCTCGAGATATGAAAACTCCCTCCTGTGATCCGCAGCGTCGATCAAATGTGGATCTAATTGTTCGTAAGAAATTACGGCACTCAAACCCCACTGATCAAAGGTTTCAATGCCAAGAGGAGTAAATCGTATTCACTGTTAAATGGAGCATATTTCCAAATTAATTAAAGTACAGTCTATGTACATTTTAAATTCAATTTCACCTTTGTTAACATGAGATCTTAGCTCAGGAAAATACTGTTTATGTACTTAATTAATTATTAATGGCCAAATATAACTCTTAACTTCAAATCCTGAAATTTTAATAAGTGTTTATAGTTCATTAAGTTATATTTGTAACTCGTAGTCTATAAACTTACTTAAGTAGGTATATACTAAGTCAAGTAGGTAACTAACTTCACTAAATGTTATGAAACAAAGTCCCCCGTCGCTTCTGGTTGTGTCTGTTCGCGATAAACTCAAAAAGTATTGGACAGATTTTCTCAGTTTTCACCAATAAATAGAATGATTCCTGAAGAAGGTTTTGATGCATAATAAGTTAAGTTTTTTTTTTGTAAATTGAGAGAGAAATTAAATAGTTAAATTCAATACAGTGACTCAGTCGTCGTTCAAGATAGATGTTCCTAATTGTTAGTTTTTGAAACTAGGTAATGACTGGATGCATCTATGAAAAAAAAATGTAAGTAAATATAATCTCTATTAGCCGAGCGAAGCTGGGCCGGGTCGCTAGTATTTTCTAATGTGATGTAACAAAGGTAGGTACATGCGGTCCACCTCATGGTAAGTGATGGACATCTGCTACTCCATATACAACAGGAGACCTAAAGGTATTACAGATGCATGGCTTCTGAAAACTACTGTGGTCGCCTCAAATCTCCCCTCTGACTTAAAAAAATGTGTAACCAATTGATTACTAATTAACACTTTCCCTGCGGTGTACAAAACTGCAATATCTTGGCGCAACGGCTTGTACACACCTGTGTTGTATGTACAAATCTGTATGGATTACGGGCGATCACAAATACCGTTTTCAGGTCAGGGCTACAAGACTGAAGGACATGACGTCTGTGTATTCGTAGATGCTACATTGAAGCTAAAAAAATAGAATATTTGTGCCAATTGTCGGCACATCTCCAGTCCAGCGAAAAGAGCTCTATTTTAGTGCCGCTTCCCGCAATCCTGACCCAATGTAATATACATACATAAGAGCGCCGCATCTTGCAATTAACACTGACTGTGTTAATTGCAAGATGCTCAAATAGAGTATAATTTTAAGAAATTATGTCAACCTCAAAAGATAGTAATATCTACGATCGTCATTTATTTTGTACGAAACGAAAAACGCTCTACGAAGGGTAACATAAAAGAAGGGAAGGTCCTAGATACCTTTTCAGAAAAGCACTTACGTCCATTACGTGGTATTTCATATTGACATAACGTCCTTTGAGTAATCGCTTTTTAATGTCGAGGACATTAGGTAACCGAAATCAAGTTATGCAGAATACTTAAGATTTTTTTTAAATGGAAGTAGCAAATGGGCATGCAGTATACCTGATGGTAAGTGGTCACTGCCGCTCAATTACATCTGTGACCACGCCCAGAGAGAACAGGAGAAAACGGTTCGAGCCAATAGGTATTAACTACAATTTTGCGTCAAATTATTCTGTTTAATTATACTTACAAACGAGGCAACCATCTTAGTTCAGGAAAAGTAACGCATCTGCGAACGATTTCAAGTGAAGCGTCTATATATATAAACATTTATACTTTTCATTACTATTTTTTACGTTCTTATTCCTTATACGCATGGGGTATAAGGATTTTGTTTCCTCGTTACATAAAGCAACATTCAGACGATCATTTTTACCATTAAAAGTAATGACTTTAGTTCCACGACTCTTTTGAACTACGAATACTTATTTACGCACGCAACCATTTGTTTATACATATTATGTTAATATATAGCTAACATCAACGCATTTCATTATACAAAAGGTATGAGTAAATGTAATCAGTACAGTTTTAATGTTTCTGGGTAATGTCGCTACAGATAGATTAGATTAATAATAAATGTATTTAAAATACGGAAGAAAAAATACAATCGATGTCAACCCCCATTTGTTGATTTACAAGTTGAATACAGGTCTACGGTAAACTTAGAGACAAGACATGTTGTATTTTGCCATAGCCACTTTTGGTAGCCAGTACCACCGTTAGTTGTACTTTTATCTTGTAGCACCAGTGTAGCGTCCTAGGTTTGAAGGATGAGGTATAGCAAAATCGTTTTTTCGATGCAGTCTCCTTATCCCTAAGTAAATAAACCAAAACTATATAGAACAGTATGGAATAAGTCTTCAATTACTTGTATATCAAAATATTTCAATATATTTAAACATACATTTTTTAGTTCTTTATCCCACCTTCGATTTTCTATTGCTTATTCCAAACTTAACCCGATGGAATAATTCTAAAGTTATATGCATCTAAACTTCTAAAATTATGTGTATCGGTTAACCACTGTTTTATGTACAGTAATTCTTTTAATAAAACCATATAGTACCAGCCGTTTAATTCGAAAACAACACTGCTAGGCTTTGTTCCATCAGAATCAATTAACATCGCAGATCGGATTGACATGGTAGTTTCATGTTTCCGACGTTTCAATTATCTGTTGGTTCACGCCTGCGGACGTCCACTTTGTCCAGTTATTAAAACAGTTTAACAGTTAAATCAATCAAAAAAATCAGAATTTTAACAGTTTAATCAATGCAGTTGCACGAATTAACATCCACTTTACGTAGTCCATGTATTTATTAATGATTTGTTTTACCGGTACAGGGAAACAATGTAAGCAAATTGACATATTAAAGTTTTGTATGATGCAATGAAAGTGTTCAGTTTCACCTGTGCAGGGTTTACTTCCGTGGTGAACTTTGATTTAACTCTTTACTGGGTCTCATAATGGCGATTTAACCAGTAGAACAATACTCGGAGATTTTAACCAACAATAGGATAAAAATGGTTTAATAAGACTAGTAGTAATCCACTTTAGAACATCAAGGTGTAATGTACTAGGCGTGCTTCAGTTGTTGAGAGACCCGTTCCCGTGGAAAATAAAGTGGTATAGTGTGTACTTTAAACCGCCCAAAGTCTACTTAATTTGATGTAATTAATAACTCGTAAATTCCTAGTTTTGTTTGATTACCATCATTTCTTATTGTTAATTCCCTTATAAAATATTCTAATTAAATAGTATAATGAATCAAAATATTTTTTAATAAAGATTCATTAGATACAAAATTCTTTATAAACGACAAAAATTACTACAGACTCGAGCAAGAATATCTTATTAAAAGTGTTTCTGCACTCATAACCACATTAGGGTTCCCTATATCGTGGGCGCTATGGACTAACACAAGGACATGTATGTAAACACCCAGACCCCGAACAGAAATCTATATACATTACATAGATCGCTGTCTATCAAAACTTTAGGAATCGAGCATTTCGTGGCAGACCGATAAGATAAACGACGCGCCATGGAAATAGACATACTATAAAAATGATAATTCTTAAATGTAAAAAATAAAACAAGCCATGAAAATAGGAACTCATTTATTTACACAGATTAATATATTTACATTATTACAGCTCAAAAGCTTTTACCTAAAACGAAATGGCAACTTGAGCAAAATTGATCTTAAGTATACTTATTAGTACCTATTATGCATATCAAATATAATTAACGACTAATTATTATGACATTACTATATTATTCTAGAATAGACATGGAAAATGAAAAAACAAAGCAAAGTTAAAAATAAAAAGCAATGTGATTGTAAGATAGTAAATCGATTTACAAAAAATAGTTTGCTAGGATTAAATTCATATAAAGCATGTGTCACTATTTAATGTAACAATACATAGCAGGAAAACGAAAAATAAACTTCGCTCAACTTAAGATTAACACTTTGTATTTTGTAAATCTGTAATTAAACGTAATCTTCAACCAGGGAGGTTTCCTCCTTTTAGTCATTTTCTCATGAAACTATTTCTGTTTCAACAGAAATGTGGTTATCTGCTCAATTATTCAGACTACTACATCAGTCCTCAAGATAAGCAAATATATGATCAATTTCCGGTGAAACTTCTGTACTATTATATTTGGACACGGATGTCCATGTTCCGATTAGGTCTTTGATATTTCAGTAGAGTACCGTAAAAGAGCGTGCTGGTCACTTGATGTCAAGTGGTCGTCGTAGTCCATGGACGAGAACAGTCACCATCAAACTGGATTAACGTGCTATTATTGGGATATCCATATGGTGAATTAAACGTGGTGCTATTCCTGAAGGCTAAGATGCAACTCCTCAGTAAGCATATCAATGAACCACACCTCTTCAACTTAATACAAATTCAAACTATCACAAGAATAGAGCGCTGATTCATGTCTCGCGCGGAGAATTGCGATTCCTATTCAACGCGGGAATGCAGCTAATGTTCTTGGAACCACGCCGCATAGGCACGGACTCCCTTTAGGTTGTTTAGGTTAAGCTATTATTATTAGTTTTAAGACTTTCATCACCTATTATTTGTACATGGACAAAACTTTGGATACATGATAACTAACATTGCTTTATCTATACGCCGGCTACAGGCTTCTATAATGAAATATTTATGACCACAAAACAAGTATTGCTTGTCAAAACATGTTAATGATAACCAAATTTTATTTAAAGTAGAAAAAAAAACATTCAGATAGGCATGGATCCTTTCGATTCATTCCTAAGTATTTTTATAAGCACTTTGAAAATATTTGGCGATGTTTCAAAATGTGATATGTATATTTTGAATTAATTATTTTTGGGAAAAAATGCAAATGTCCTTCAAAAACACCACACAGTGATTATGAAAAATATAGTTCTTTGCAAGGTTGTGCCGTTCTAGTCGCAAAAGTAGTGAAAAATGATATATTTAGTTCTGTCATTAGCACTGACCCAAAGAATAACTGGGATTTGGTCTTAGGACATGCCACTGGTACATATTTTTTTTTTTATAAAAATATGCCTGAATAATTGTTTACATTCGGGTAGATTTCTGACAGTTAGTAAATGTGTAATTATTTAACTTATATGGTAAATGGCTTATATGTGAAGAGGTCATAGACGAAAAAAAAGATTATGTGTTAAGAATCAGTTTTCAGTTTTCAAAACTATGACTTGTTTTATAACTTAATATCTAAAGAATAAAGGTAGTTAAAATGATTATTATGCATTATATATTTGAGATAAATTGTAAATAAGTATGTTCCTATATTATGGAATGTGACTGTTATTATATCACATTATTTTATGTTTAAATTCAAAGTTTTTTGTCCTTTTTATTCGTAGGAAATACGATAGAGATCATGTCAAGGTGCTGTCAAAGGTAAAGGGAAATAAGAAAATTAAATATAAAAATAATTATAAATACATTATTAAACATGTTTTGTGTCCAATGGTAGCAATTAAATGTTGTTATAGACTATTATAGATTTGTGTTTGTCAAGTTTTTTTAAGTCGAATGATAGTGATAACATTTTTCAATAAAATTATAGGTGATATACACATACCCTCAGGACGACTCGAGCGATACTTTATAATTATAGTAAAATCTATCTAACTTTAAGCATTCCGAAAAATTACATACATACACTTGAAAAATATTACCCTCTTATCGCAGGTTTTAAATTTAAGATCTTCACTTCCTAGTGCCTTTGCTATGTGGTGCCATGACGTCGTGAACTAATTAAATTGTCCTAAAGTCACAAAACATGTTTACACTTAAATTCTTACAAAAATATAATGAGAATAAAATCAGCCCGTGCTATTAATAAAAAAGAAGTTTATATTATATGACTTACTGTAACAACACGGGATGATAAAAAGAAAAAGTAAAGATATTGTAGAAGAATAGGCCGATAAAAGTAATAGTCGAATTTAAAATTAGAAGACGTTCGATGATCATTCTACATCATCGAATGCCAAAGCAGTACCTACATCATATATACATGATGGATACTCACTCTACTATGACAACACCTTGAAGTAACAATATACGTAATAATATTCTTATAAAGATAAGAATCCTTAAAAGATCAAAGTTGGAAATAGTAAATAATGTGTTACTGAAATTGGGAATGTCATCAAGACTTTAATGATCAGAAATCACAAAGAAAAAGAATAAACCAAATGTTAAAGAACGTTTGAGTAGGTCTTTGGATTGACGAATAATTCTAAAATTTTAATTTGATTTTGTACGTACTATTTCTTAACGCATACTTTAGTTAGCAGTCAAATTACTTACAACATAAGCAAATAATATAAAAAAATCTGTAACAAACGTTACCATGATATCACATAAGCCCTGCATTAGTAATCAATCTCATAATTCTTCATAGTGATTTGATCGATCAATTCATAATACTCAGGATGGAAATTAACTAAACGCTATAGATTCAAATCGTCATCCGATTCATCGCTTGAATATTTGTTTATAGCCTTATGTATCTCTTCTTCAATCTCCAACGCACTGTGATCTTTCTCGTCCACTGCTAATTTGTTGTAAGCTCCCTTAATATTAGAATCATAATGGTTACCACAGCAACTGAACCCAAATCTTCTGAATAGACAAACAAAAATAAGGTACAGGGAAAGGAAACAGAAAGTAAATAAGATTACTATCAGAATGACATTAAGCTTGTAATGCCAGTTAGCATCAGAAATTTGTGGGAGAAGAGTATTAGGATAACAGTAATATTTAGGTTCGATGTCAGTGGAATTGAAAAGTTGTGCGTCGTCTAGACAAGATAAGCATTGATTGCTGTGAGGGCCCGAGCATGTAGCGCAGGTGTAATGACACGGGAGGCAAATAAGAGGAGCTTTCAGGCTAGCGAGTGGTTCCATATCTAAGGCCTCGACAGCGCTCGGCTTCGCGATATCCTTGCCTTGTCGTTTCATCACGACAGCTGACGCCCCAGTATCAGGGAAGTATGTAAGATTACGTCTTCTAGAGTTCCTCTCCATTAACATTTCACTGGCGTACGTGCCGTCCGGGCAATGATCGAAGCATCGGCCGTCGTACAAGTGCAAACCCTTCGCGCATTCTAGTGGGAGAGAGAACAGAAATATTTAAGTACATAAGTATAAAAGAGACAGTCCGACACCACCCAGCACCGTATCCAGCATCCATGCAGGTTGCGTTCTCTTGCCAGCAGATTGTATGATGCAGAAGATTTGCTTCGATACGAGTCGCGAAGACGTTTGCAGATACGAAAGATTATGAAACAGGAATAAGGACAGGGATGGCTTTAGTAGAATCTCGTCGCTGATCTCAAATAATTTTGTTCTTTTTATATAAAACGGAGAATTTTGAACGAAACATTTATTCAAACAAACAGACGCTCTTGTAAGACTAGTGCATGCACAAAGAAAGACGTGCACAAAATTAAATGAAATCAGAAATCAACGCAACAAAAAAGAACTGTGACATGATAGATAAATGGATTGAATAAAATAATAGAAACGATAGAGGTCTAAATATTAAGTAGAAGAATGTGAGTCTGAAGTGAAGCGTGAGTAATGAAGCTAAGGTTATAAACAATACGAAAGCACATATGAAGCAAAGCGTTACATGCATAACAAGTAAATAAGCGATCATCTTACATAGTAATTACAAATTACGTCAGTTTGATTGGTATACAATAACAAAATACATTTAATATTGCTGTCTTTATACAAAACGATCAGAGACAAGACTCGACATTCAACGTAAATGAAATTCTACGTAAATTTTGTAATAAAAGTCTTTTTTATTATTACATTCCATTCACATTAGGTTCATTATATACAAATTATTATTCAACATTTACAGTAATAAATACAATTCTTGGGGTCGCTACTTAACGCCGATTGGTGAATAATTTTACACAACTATACAGCAACGTCGTTATAAAAATGAGCATTTAAACGATTTCTTATGCATCGAGCGATAGTTACAATAGTTACATTGCCAACTTAGCATTCTTATAGTGAAATAGTCGGTACACGCGTAGCTATAATAGTTCTTTAATTAGGAGAGGCATTCAGTTATTTGACATTTGTAAGGAAACTAATATCGAAGAAAGAAACATTTTCGTTGGAAGTTTCAAGTTTGCAATGGGTTACGCTAGTTATATTTAATTATTGTTAGGTATTACTATTATGAGGTACTACGGGCGATTATGTTTAAGACTCTAAGATTTTTTACCACAGGCATTGACCGAATGGTATCGCATAGATACGCGATGTCACCGTTATGTTTACAGCATTGGTAGGACAAGGGTAAATTCATTTTATGAGTCACATAAAGAGATGTTTTTTTAGTACCACTATATAGCTCCGGTAATAAAAGGCCTTCCGAATGATTTGGGCCACATAATTAGTTGAGTATTACTTCAGTGAATGCTTCGAGAGCTAATAAGCTTGAGTAAACAAATAGCTTCGCGCATTTTTACTCGGCAAATCACGTTATTCGCTCTAAAATATAGAACGAAATGGATCGACCATTAAATCTCAATAAACTACCTCACTGAAATTTAAAAATTCAGACACGTTTGGATCCTAAATTACTTTACTCGGCAAAATTACTAGCACAGCCTGAATTAGCTAAGCTATAGTCTGAATTATTAAACATTTTCCAATCCACAATTAACTTAGTAAATAGAAAATATTTTTGATAACAATTTTTAAATAATCGAATGATAACGTTATAATGTACCAGTTTTATCAGGGTTACAAATATAACTATTATAGCGACGGGTGAACTGACGTAATGAAGACTACGTAAAGCTACAGTTGAAACTTATATATTACACTCACTTATCTAAACTACAATAGTAAAGTAAGTTTAACTACCAGTCGATGAGAAATCATGATTGTTCAGTCGTTTTAAAATTTACACGTTTGTGAGCAATTTGTACAAGTCTCCAAATCTTTTACCGATATATACCTACTTAATATATACATCATATTACATATTTTACTATATTAAATGGATTGGCAATCACCGCTATGATCACAACCACATTATGCAATATTTTATCATAATTATTATGCTTTTCTTCACACCAAACTACGGTATAGTTTTCATATTATGTTTCATTTTGTTACTTATAGTATTATCAATGTGACAGATTCTGAAGTTCATTTAGTTCATTAAATAAATAAATAGTAATGTATAATAAATAACTTGTTCAAATTTACATAGCAGCACACTTCCAATTTGCAGAAAAAATATAATAAAAACATATTATAACTATTAAAAACATAAATTATTTAAAATATGCAAAACGATAGTAGTGTCATCTAGCGTGATTAGTTATACATTGTTGTTAACTTAACCGTAGACAAAGTAACAATAGAATACCGTGTATGGTATGCAAGGGAATAATTACAAAAAAATATAAAATTGTTTTTCATTACTTAGCTACTCGTGATCTACTTAACTTGTTTGCTTAAAATATTTAAACTACATTAAAGATTAGCAAGAAAAAAACAGTGTAAAGATTTATTTATATCTAATACTCGTACATTTTAAGCAAAACAAGTGCGCAATTTTCGAGCTGCCAGTTTATTTATAAACCATTGCAAGCGCATCTGTTGAAAATTCGCGATCGGAACGTAAAATGTAACACGTGCTACACTTCTGTTTTATTTCGATGTTTACAATTCCGTCTACATTCCATCTATCCGTACCGCTGTTCACAAGACACGGGACCTTTTCTTATATTTGGATGTCTACAGCACACTGAAGTTTGTTTTCTTTTTCCAGTAGTGATATTGGCTTTAAGCGCAGGATACTTATACTTATAAGGAGATTATTTTTGTGTTATAAATTTGAAGAGATTATCCGATAAAATCTTTTATGGCGTGTATATTCCATATTTCTGTACAGATGTGGCGTAGCGGTAAATTTTTGACAGAATATGTGTGCCGTTGGTGGTTTTATCAATAAGTATTTCCAAGTTTTAAAACATTACTCTTAAGTGTAATAACTCTATGTAAATAAATTAAACGATAGAGCTATGCCAATGTGCGCAAATCACGCAAAATCAACTGGATTGATTTTGATAAAAAAAATAGTTTTATTTCTTAGAAACTTGATCCTTATCTAAGAAACAAATTCTATCACGAACTACGATTTATGTAAGCATCACGAGTTCAGCGGCAATATATCTTTAACGCTTTAAAAATAGTACCTAATTAATATTTTTTCGAAATATATTGGTTATTGTGCTAATTTTAATGCTGTCACATAGATAATACTATGAAGACATTACCTATTCGATAAAAGGCAATCATTTATCGTATGACCATCAAACTTACTGTAACAGATATGTATGTCTGTATTGAATACATCAAATTTTCATAAAAACGTTGTGGCGTATTTTCAAATCACACGATATAATGGAGTTATGATTTTTACAATGGTAAAAACATACGTTCTATATATTAATGTGATTAGAGATTCCATGAAAATATCGCCAGATCGTTTTATCTACGTAACAACTTAATTAAGGCTACACAATGATGCTATCTACGTATATATTTTAATTATAAATAATATATTAGGAAACCACACGAATATTACGGTAAATGCTCTAACATTTGGCATCGTGTTAATTAAATATCTTATTTGGTTAGAGAAAAAAATTGCGTCTATCAAATGTAACAGAGTTAAAAATTTCCTATTGTACCTTGTTGGTTATTACATATGTATGAAACGTAATATTTTGCTAAGAATCAACGACAAGAAATGAACATAGATAAATAAACAATGTGCTGCAACAAGAGAGTCGTGGTTGTTTTAGGCTCACACTCAAGTTATCGATAAATAAAAAGACATTCCTATATGTTACCTCATAAAATCCTTTATCTTCTAAATTAAAGAGATTTTGAGGTAAGAGTTAAAAAAGGTAAAATAATTTCACCAACGATCATAAAAAAGTTATATTTTTTAAATGTAATGGCAACACTATTCCTTTTTCCAGATACAAAGTTTGTATTTAGACATTACTGACAAACCAGATATTTTTTTAAATATACGATTTTTACTTCGAAACAAAATCAGTGCAATATAATAAAACTCAATTTATAATAACACTTGAGAAAGAGTAATTTATTACGATACTACACAGACAAAAAGCAAAAATGTATATAATTTAAAAAATTAAGAAGATGGCATAAAACATCCACGACAAATATAAGTTTTAAGTACTGTAAGGACTATCTACTTAGAAGATTAAATCATTCTTTCAATGACAAAACTGTCATAACAAATTGTCCACTCATACACAATTCTTCTTACGATGCAATCACCGATCAAAATGGACGTCATCGACTTGAAATACATTATTATTTATTAATGTAATTGCACTTGTTGTTTAGCTCTTAAGTTTGCCAATTTATAGGTGATATTACAAAATACCTAGAGATTATTGGACATATATTAATATTACAATATACATGAACATTATCATACAGTTACGTTGCAGGTTTGTCAAAACCATTCTAAATTTCTACGATTTTAAGTAAAATGGAAAAACATACTGATTAAACATAATGCCAAGTAATTTATTTCCAAACAACATGATAACATATTAATATATTTATTATTACAATTATGCATGTATATATTTATATAAATATGTCGCAGTGTTGCCGTCTTCTCAAGGTTTCATGTCTGTTGCCAACTCCAAACAGAATAGCAATCTATTGAAGCAAGGCGACTAAAATATAAAGTTACAATGGAAAACCGTACAAGACAACGACCATCAAACCAAGCAGAGAAAAACTGCTGTTACATACTGTACATAAAGGCGTACCACGAAGAATTTTATCACCTTTCAAATGCTAAATATCAATGAATATCTCACGACAATCCTACATCCACTTATATGATAAAAAAATGGATATCATATAATGAATATATTATATATAAGTATTTTGATTAAAATATATAACGTAAAAAGTTAGATGCCAAAAAACTAAACAGCGCTAAGGAATTAATTAATTTAAACACATTAAATAATAATCATATAAGTATATAAATGTAAACAAAAAAATCATTGTATTAAAAAAATTGTAAATATTTTGTTTCGTGAAAAGCTCGCTGCCAAAATAAAATCAATATTGTAATATCGCTAAGATATTAAAAAAAAACTTAAACTCATTTTTTTATTATATTAAATCAATAAATAAATTTAAACAAATAATTTTAATTGAAAAATTATAAATACTTTTGTTCCAAAAGTATAAAATAATTTAAGTACGTTTTATGAAATAAAAAATATTTTGTAGATAATATCAAAATTAACTCGTAATTATTAACTACAGCATAAGAGAACATATTTGATTATTTAAATCGAAAAAATAGAACACATTCAATTTGATACAGCTTATAAACAAAAATTTAAACTTAAATAAAATTATTTAAGATAACATTTCGTGAACACATCTAGTTTTATTTTTAAACAACCGGCGAATTAAGTACGAGGTAATAAATATATAGTGCCATAACATGTGAACTTGATAATTATACTAAATAGTTGAGGACAGACAGCGGCCATTAGAACTAAATAAAATAGAATAACATAGGTACATAATAATATTAACTTTTCATGAATGAAAACAGATTGTACTTATTTTTAATCTATTGCGCACAGATAAAGACTTATTTTCAAAACTGGAAAAAATGTTTTAATGACGCTTAACGCACTAGGATTCCCTGTGTCACGATTGCTATTGACACACACAGACAAATACAGAAACACCCAGACGCAAAACAGAGACCTAAATTCATTAAGAAATCCACTTGGCCGGGAATCGAACCCGGGACCTACGTCATGCTGGTCGTCAAATACGAATTCCGATCATAGCGTAGCACAAGCGAGAATAATAATAAAATGAACCAACTGCATAGCACCCGCGGAACTCACAATCGTAAAGAGCCCTGCACACTGAACATAAGGAAAAGTTTTAATTTATTTTTGCTTTATCTGTGCGGTACCTTCGTAACTGAATTTAACCTACACGAAACGCTTGCATAAGGAGATCACAGCATCAGATTTTCGTGATATGGAACACATAATAATGGTTAACACAGTGTTATTTACATAATTGTAATGTTTGCACAAAATTATAATGTATTTGTTGTCTACAGTAGTGACATCATGCTATTTTGAGTGATTTTTTTAAATAAATAAAACAGATTTTTAATGTGCAGATAAAAAATATCCTAATTTTAATTTTAATTGCGCTTCAGTGTTTTTTTTTACCAATTCAATAGTTAAAAAAAAATGTCCGAAAATACAGCGCTATAATATAGTTATAATTAAAATTAATTATTTTAAAAATGTGTATTTGTATTTATGCTATATGAGTTATTTTCTGCTCAAGCTGTGATGTCACGAAAGACATACGTCGGATTTAATTAGTTACTATATACTGTATTTTCGATGGATTTAACGATCAAGTCAATTCGACAAATGATCCGATTACTTCATTAAATATGGGTAAATTATTTTGTGAATTTAAACAAACATAATTGCGGTATTTATATATTTTACTATGTACCGGATGTACGCGATTAATAGTTTTTTACTGCCGAAATATCAAACCCGTTTTATAGATCGTGATCACGACTAAACTGCTAAACTGGTTCGAAATATCGGCAAGTAAAAGAGTGTTAATGGTGAGTACCAGTCACATAGTAAAACTTATAAGTCATTTTGATTAAATGAATTAAATGACAAAGCAAGCGATTATGTAATCGGCTGTGTTCTCCCTATAAGCACCCAGTTAAATTAAACTAAAATCACAATAGTACTAAGGCTCATGAACTCGTGTTAGGTCTAAGCAAGGGGCGCGCGGAGGCCGGTCGCCCTCCCGCCGCGGCGAGCGGGCAGTTAGTGCACAGTTACATACAGAATATCTAGATATATGCTGCAGGACAGCTGTAAACAGGAACAGCAACAGGCACAAACCTAGGCACCGGCGGGATTCGGACGCCGTCGCGCATCCGCTGCTCGCGAAGTGAGCGCCTCCCGAACCGGACGCCGGATTTTCTTCCCGGATCTGTACACGACAAACATAAACGGGTATTAATAAAAAATAGACAGTAACAACCTGGTGGTAAGGTTTCTGCCTCTTATACGTAAAAACCGGGATTTTGACCTCAAGCACTTTAGGGTTTTTCGAGTTATTATTAGAAACAGGAATAACAAAATATCGGGAAGAAATACAGAGCCTGAAAGTTCTCTATGAAATGTTCAAAGTAGCGTAAAATCTACCAATTCGCACATGGCCATCGTAGTGGACTATATGTAGTTGAAGTCAAAGATGACTGACTCTTCTTGTTATTAGAGGAGACACACATAACTACGTCCGTAAAATACAACATGCATTTACATAGATGATATAGGTAATCGCGTTTTATACATTTTATGATGTTGAAATAAATTTATAAATAGTATATGACATATATGTACGCGTACACTTAACTAATAGCCGTGAAGTATATTTTTGGCTATTTTATATCTAATTTTGTAATAGGTAAAGTCAGATAAATTAATCACATTGCATGAACCTTTTAATCTTACTTTTCTATATATTTTCTTCACAACGTTACTAAAATATTACTAAAGTTAGTTATAACAAAATACAGATAATACTGTAAGTAACTTTAGTATTGTAAAGTCTAAATCTTAGTTAGGATACTAGTTCTACGAGACATATAACTTGTCCTTTATTATCATGGAGTCAAGAAATTAGATATTAATCAATTGTTAATTGTAGGAAATGGTAACATGAATCCTATTGACAATCACAGTCTGTTGGAATAAATAACATAATTAGATACATTTAATAAAGTAGGAGCTATTTCCGTACCCGAAAGTCCTTGTCATTTCTTCTAAGTTCAACGACAGCCATCGAAATATCTAAGAGACGATAATGAAGTTTATTGGAATACGTAACTAATAATACTAACTCAAGTTTATTACAGCTACTAACAGGTACAAAGTTATTTAATTAATTATATTGGCAGATGCTTAGAGACTGAAAAAATGGATATATAAGTTAAAAAAAGGCTAATATAGGTAAATAAGTTAAAGAAAATTAAGGATCTCGACAAGAGTGTACACCTTAATCATCTAATTTAAGTGAAATTCAGATGTACTCATTTTATTAATATATATATAAACGGCTTTCAAAATGTTACTTTCGTATTGAGAGATATTCAGCTACACAAGAATATGTGATAAACTGCATTTGATTTTGATTAGATTTTATTATTATTTTACTTTATTTCGTCATAATTCTGATTATTGATGGCATAATATTCATTTAATAGTAATCGTTATATTTTATTATGTTGACATTACGTGCCAATTTGGGACAAATTTGATTGTAACTTTTATAATTTGTGACATCTCATAATCCATATTTGCGTAATAAATAATAAACATAAATCATATTCATAAAATAGATCATAAATCGTCAAAAATCTCATAAATAGCATCACTCTTGGTAAAAAATTTAAATCAGTAGTTCTCACGTTAAACATATAAACAAATGGAAAACATTGATAAACATTTTCTTTTAATATAATAATAGAGAAATAGAGATAGAAATTTGCGTCTTTGACATTTATTGGTACACTTATTACGATTCGGTTAGTTAGGTTGGCTCGTCCCATTCGTCTCTTGTATACGTCGAACAGTAGTTGCCCTTAATAAATCTTAGACAGTGGATGTAACCGCGGATTTAGTTTGTAACCCCAGTGAATTATACGATTAGACGGGATAGTTCTAGAACACATGTGTCTTAACTTACTTAGTAAGGATCTTGCTTTAAGCTCCAAGATTTTAAACGTTCATTTTCGTTAGGCTATATATTTTATATTATAAACTTTATATCCTCTTTACAAATAAAATTTATTTATATACTAGTTTTTGACTGCGGCTTCGGTGGTACAAAATCGATATTAAATAAACAAGCTATTTTTACTCTATATGTATATTTGAAGCGTTTGAAAAGGATTAAAAAAAACATTCAAAATTTCTATTTTATAAAACTTTAAACCACGTGAAATTTACAAAATTATTTTCTTAGTAAAGAACCCCTGAGCAAAATTTCAGGATTCTCGGTTCAGCGGTTTCGGCAGTACGTTGATTTTTGGTTCACTCAATTACCTTACTTTATTAAACAACTTCTAAAAGGGAGGAAGTCAACTCCTCGGAATATTTCTTTCATATAAGTAGATTAAGAAACCAAACGTAAGTTTCACTTAAAGGTGTTAATTATAAATGTAACGTAATGTATAATTGTAACGCTTATAAATGTAGTTTACCTGTAATTACAGCGCATAATCATATTATTGACATATGAAACCTTTAGGATTATGGAGATTGATCGGAATTTTAACGTTATTCATATGTTTTAACACTTTTGTATTTATAGCGTACACCTAAATATTCTGAATAGCATATTAAATTAAAAATGTTCTTGTTGAGATTGGACGTGGTTGTCCATGAGCTGCAGTGATCACTTATAATTTAAAAAAAAGAATGATAAAAGCTTATTTAAATAAGGTTTTATATGTTTAACTAGAATTTTATGATACTAGAGATACGATATGAGAAATAAAAGACAAAATAAGAATCTCGGTTAAATAAATATTACTACTACTAATGCAACTAATGCAATCAGTAGAACAATATCATATATCCGTGACTGTATGTATGAAATTGAAATATAATATTTGTAAAAGGAACACAAACAATTTAATATCGCAGTGTTTGCAGCGTTGATTCGGTTTTAATGAAATTTTGTGGTTATTATCTGGTGCATGTACGGACAACTTCTGCACACAAATCTAGTTATAGGAATCATGTTGGAAACTAACATAATTAAAGCTAAATAAAATTTTAGATAAACATATTCTCATATTAAGGAATGAACACTGCTACCGGTAAAAATCCAAAATTAAACAATTTACAGGGAGTTCATACCTCCGTAGTGCAGTGCCAAGAACGTAAGCTGTATCGCCATTTTAAATTGCTATTCAAGTTTTTTACGCGAGATATGGATCAGCCCTTTTTCAAAAGCAGCATCCCTTATGTTTGTTTGACAGCGATGAGTTACAATTTTATTATATGTATAGAATGTTTAACCACTTACCGCATGAGAGTCGTGCCAAACAAGGGCTATATCGTCTTCTATACCGTTCTGTCGTTCTTCCGGCACGTCCACGTTCGCCCCGCTCCACCCGACGTTGGCCGGCGAGCTCGCCCCCGCGGGCGGGTTCGGGACGTCGCTTGGATTCCCGACGCCGTTCCCTGCGCCAATCTCACTGCTCCCCAACGAGTTACTCTCGGGTGACGCGTCATATTCTTGAGCGGGGGTTTCCGTCCCGTAGAATATTAGCTCCCATTGAGGAAGCGGCCCCGCTGTTGAAACGTAACCAGTTTAGAATTGTTTCAGAATTACTTTCTTTTAGCTATAACATAATTCCAAGTAAAATGAACAAAAAACAGCGTAAAAGATCTAAGGAGACGATCTAGATAATAAATCAATGTAATATCATATTTTAAAGTATAAATCAGTGAAGTAGATACAAAAGTATACGAAAGTTAATTTTATGCATACATAAGGTAAATATAACTGGATACATAAAATTAAACTGAACAAATAGCACAAAATATTATCACTACGTGTGTAAAATAAATACGTCAATGCGGTGTACCATTAAACAATGTATTTAACTATCGTTACGAAATAATAAAAATTCACTGCATATAATTCAGGTTGACCACAAATATAGTCGTCGCATTAAAATATGAAAGACAAATATTTAATAGGACACCATAATTTGTATATTAAACAGCATTAAACAGCGCCAAACGTAAACAAAAATTAAAATTCACACAGACTATGTTAAAACAAAAACACTACCTACTAGAAGCGATTAACTGAAAACATAACATGTTTATGGAACTCGTTGTAAAGGATTTGCTACGAAATAAAATTAAAACAACGCAAACACACGACATGCGGCGTCCGAAACGGGGTAATTGACGTGCAGGCTCAAACTAGGCGGCGGTCAAACAAAATGGTGGCAGAACGGATCAACGAATACAACATGCTCTAAGTACCGTTGGCTTGCAGCGGCGCCGGGTATATTCGCTGGATTTTCGGATACTGCTCGAATAGACTAGACATCTTGCGCCCTCTAGCGTCTGCCAGGGGATCGGTTAAATCCCCTCGCAAGTTGAGACTCAAATCGGGAACGGGCGACGTCGTACGAGTTGTGGAACTCTCGATCGGAGACCGAGTTGCAGGGCGACCCTGTTTTGATTTTTGCGAATTTCTATTCGGGTTTTTTGAATTCTTGTTCTTTTTCCGTTTAACCAGACCGACTGTATAAGTAGGTACGATGGGGACAGTTTTCCCTCTATTGTTCTTCCGACCCGCCTGTACCACTACGGGTCGAGTTGCGTTGCTTTTGTTCCGTACGATCGGATTCCGGAACGGTATTGGATCGTTCTTAGCTGCCGGCGATGTGGTTCCGTACAACATCAAAGACCAGTCTTGTAAAGTAGCTCGACCTACATCGAAAGAAGATTATATAACCACACGTCTTATTATCGTATAAATCTTCAAAGTTTGAGGTCGAAAATAAAATTCACAATGACTGATTCAATTCCGATAGGAAAGTTACTTCCCTGAAGAATTCCGATAAATCACTTACGTCTTTGGATCAAAGTATTGTGGAACAAAATTCCTTATGTATATAGTTTATGAAATACATTGAAATTCTTTGTAATACAAAATGATTTAAAAATACTACATTAATTACTTTATTTTAGTCACAGTAATTATTGAATTGAATTTTTACTTAGATACCTGGGTTGTTAGTAACAATGAAGATAAAATACAACAATTAATTCGGAAAATAAGGATAAAAGTAATATAGTAATGTAAGTCACAAATTTTCACATAATGAAATTTAAATATCGAGTTGTGTTTACTTAGTTACACTGTCTAGAACAATTGTAAGTAATAATTATATATTTATAAGTACATTTTTATATATGATTATTACTAATAATTTATACAATTTCATAATACCAATCATTTCCCTGTTTAAGAGTGTCATAATTAAGCTATTATGTTTATTTTTAGTTAGGTTTATATTAATAAAGTTTAAACTAAATAAATATGTATGTAAAAATGTGTATGTCCGTGAGTGTCCTTCTACATATTTCAAACAGTTTCCTACGTGTATTTTTCGGAATAGCCGACTAGTTTTGGACCTTCACGGGGTCTTTTTATATGAGTTCCCGTCAGTCCCACAGAATTCGCGACTGAAGGGTTTCGGTTTTGTAACTTTCAGCGAGAGCGAAAAGCAATTTTACAATTTACAATATGTATTTAATAGTGGTCACACTAATATATTTTAGTTTTATATTGAATGAGTATTTCCTTTTCGTAACTTACTTAATTAATGGCGTATATTTTAACGAATGTCTTATGACACATTTTATTATATAACGGGTACTCACGCTTAACGGTTTTTAATTGTCAGTATTTCGAACCAGTTGCATGGCTCGTAGTCACGGCGAAACTGCGGTAGATCGCAATTAAAAAGCATTAATCGTAAGTACTCGTTATATAAAATGTATCAATTCCGCGATTATGTTAGTTTACAATCGTCAAATGTGTTAAACTTATTTTATACATCACTTACCCATAAACCTGCCCTCGTTGGAGACCTCAAGTTGCCAGACACCGAGCGGCGATTCGCCCCACATGTGAACGGACATGAAAGGCCACGAGTTGAAACCCGAGTGGGAAGAATCGTGCGCCCTGCCGGAAAATTAACTGTCTGGTAACATACTCGAAGTAAATATACCCGTAGCTTATGTATATTGTGAAAGGTGGGAGAACTATAGTTTGACCGGGGAGGTGCCACCGCCATCCTTGTAATCCGGCGTAAAGCATTACTTGTTTGTCGGTTGGAGAGGTGCGGTTGCCAGTTACACTTTGAAGCGAGGCGACCATCTTAATCCTCAGGAGTAGTAACGTATCTACGTTCGAGCTCAGATAGGATTTCAGTCATGTTTGTGCTTATGCATTAATGTCTATGGGTTGCGACTACTTACCATCAGGTGGCTTGCATGCTCATTTGCTACTCTTCTCAAATAAAAAATATCGTAAACGTTCGACAAAGTGAAGCAACGTCGGGAGCAGCCTTACGTTGGAATGATGAACGCTTGAGGATAAATTTACTACGCGTTCGTGCTTTGGAAGATAAGTTATAAAGTCTAAAAGGCAAAGATATGACGCCTTCATGCGTCACATTTCAAAATTCGTAATTGGTTTTGGGCGATTTCTTTTTCACAAACTCACGTAGAAAGTTTAAAACTTTGGAGTCTAAACTGTTAATATCAAAAAACACTCGTAAGTAATTTCAAAACACTATTTATTTTGGCGAAAAGACAACCGATTTCTATCAAATTGTATCACCTATTTTCTAATTTTAGCAATTCTAAATTTTTTCAGATGATTAAGTTTTGTACATATTATTCAACTCCAATTGAAACTTAATTTCAATTTAAAATTTCATCCATTATTTTTCCACTCTTAAGACAGATATTTTCTATTCAATTGATATAGAACGAGACGGGTAGCATACCCTTTTCAACAATAAGTACTTTCTAAATCTGTTAATAAATTGAATGCTATAACAAACATAAAAAAGCAGGACTGAGAACTTTCTCCAAAAAAAACACTAGAATTGAGAACCGCTTGTTATGAAATGCTTGAAAAGATTCTTCAAACGCTTTGTTACGCTCTTTATAGGTGTACAGTTAAATTGAAACTTCGTCCTGTTGGGTGGCGGCAAAAACTCGAAGCATCGCATCACGACCGCACCATACATCTTGTTCCCCAACTCGATGCGCAATTACCGAAGTTCGCGGCAGTCAGTAACACAGTTTATCAGCGACAAGAACAGTTTGAAACGAGAGCACAGTATCACGCTAATATAACAAAAGAGATAGACTTTATGCGACGGAGATAATCTTGAAAATATTTGGAAAGCTACAAGCATTCAAATGTCACATGCGACAGACTTAGTCATTCCGTCCTTTCACTACTGGGTACGGAGTTATCTCAATAACTGGGGATTTCTGGAGTACATTCGATGCTGCTCCAAAGCGTAATTGAAGGGGAGCTGATTACTGACCGAGCTGTTTGGTCGTTTTCAAACCACTCATGGGACCTCCATCCAGGTTTAACGACTGATAAACCATAATCGCGACTGAAATGCCCCCTGAAGCACGGAAGCAAGCACAAAAAATAATCTTTAAGGGTCACCCACCCACTCCTAACAGCACCCGACGTTGCTTAACTTTTTCGACCGTTACGGTATAAATTTCATTGGTATCCGGCTCCCTTACATATGAGGCTACCAACTTAGTCCTTAGGAATAGCAACACATTTATAATCAACTTTACGTGCGACTTATATTCCATCTGGACTAGGTTACAGACATTTATAGACGGCAGTGACTAGCCACCATGATGGTCATCGCTATCAAATGAATTGCATGTTCGTTTGCTATTTACACCCAATAAAGAAATGTATACATATAAAACGTAGCAATAATAAATACACGAATGCTCCAACATGACAACGGAATGTATGGTGTTCAAGTTGTACAACATTTCCAAAGTAGAAGTGGAACTTTTAACAGCACCCTTTCAGAAGTACACGGCGTTACACGCTCGTATAAATTACGAAACACGGACGAAATTGCGAAGATATATTCTTGTGATTATAAGTGAAGTATTATTTTATGGAGTTTCGTATGAATTTTGATGTTGTAGTTTAAAATAAAGAGAATTTGTATGATGCTACTTACTTTTAGGATAAAAATCATACATAATTAACACTATACATACATTTTACAATAATCGGTGTAAAGTCCATTCCATTCACTAAAAATACCTGTCTATAGTACCTACGTATATAAAACTAGACCAATTTAATTAAGTTTAAGTCAAAATAATGTCATATAAGCGTTGTATGAGCTATTAGAAAATAAAGGGTAATTATTTTTTCTATAACCCGGGCATGGGTGACAGAATTTATAACGAAGTGCTAGTAGTGTGACTCGGGTATTCTATGACACTCGGGAGTGTGTGTGTTTCTGAAATAACATTTTCGGGTGTAAAAACAAACCTGGGTGCTAGAAGTGTGACCCGGGTACCCGCAGGGGAGGTAAGCGCTATGCGGAGGTCGCCGCGGCGCGACGCCGACAGCGTGACCCGCGCCTGTACGTGCTCGAGGTAGTTCACACCGGGACAAGCGCCAACATTCAGCTAAAATAAAAGGAGAATTTTAGAAACAATCATATCAAAATAATACAAAAATATAATAAAAATGACATAAAATATACAAACAATTAACACTTTCCCTGCAGCGTACAACAGTGCTGTGTTACGTCGGCGCTACAAGACTGGCGGAGATTACGTATTGGTAGATGATACACAGATACTAAAACTACAATACTTCAGTGAAGTGTTGGCGCATTTTCAGTCAAGATAAATAAGCTGCAGATTAGGCGGCATCCCGCAACGCTGACCTGATCTAATATACGAGCATCGCAGTTAAAAGTGTTAAAATTGTATAAACATAGGATATAATCGACATCTACGGTGATGAAGACAACCTATCTTTACAAACACATTAAGCTAAACTGAAATTATTTTATATTAAAAAAGGTTTTTTATATAACCTATTTTTACAAAGAATCCTTTATTGAGTTAATTCTAGAAATATAGACTTTACATAGTCATAAAATCAAATAATACTAATATTTTTTTTATATTGAATACGTGCAATAGTACCTATAACATTATTCTTACTATAATAGAAAAATTAAATATTGTCCAATTGGTTATTTGTTTCTTCTTTTCCACAAGGTGGTAACTACTGATTTAATACTTATTTACATATGCATTATCACGTTACTTTGGCTTTTTACCCAATATTTTTCCAATTCTGTATTTTTATACTGTCTTAAGCGACACTACATTACAATATGCATCAATCAATATCTTGTTGCATTTGTGTTCGAATCTACTTTAAAGGTACTTTAATTTTAAAGGTGGTAGAGCCGTTAGAGCTCGTCCGGAGCGGCACCACCGCCACCCTCATAACCCGCCGTAAAGCAACATGTTCTTCATGTATT